>VJMY01001514.1:0-11667 GCA_009869795.1 Neelides sp. FZ-2019 | reverse complement strand
GATGAGAAATCCGCGAAACAGCGGAGGGATGATGGGGGGAATGGGCATGGGCCCTTGGTCATCCATGGGGATGATGGGAGGAAAAGGAAGGATGACCAGAATGAACAGCGGGATGATGGGCGGGATGGGAGGAATGGGCGGGATGGGCGGGATGGGATGGTCGAATAATAACATGATGATGATGGGAGGGAGAAATCCAAGAATGTCAGGGAATAACAACATGATGATGGGAGGAAAGGGAATGATGATGGGGAACAATAAGAATATGATGAATAAAGGAAAAGGATGGAACTAAATAAGCCCAATATTTATCAATAATAAACTTAGTTTGCTTAATAAACCAATTTCTTAATTTCCCCTTAATTGTGTAATATCCAATATTATAATAATTGTATCAATGTTCATTTTGTATTGAAATTCAATAATCAACTAATTTGTTTAACACTTGAATAAACTTTATATTATAACAATAACAAAAGATTTTTATTTATAAAATATGATTATTATTTATTCTGATATGCTCACAAATTTTCATGCAAAATTAAAAATATTATTCATGAATATGATAATTTTTTTAGAATATTTGATGCAAAGTCAATAAACATGAGGCAATAATGGAAAGTTGAAATAGTCAATTCAAAAAAATAAAAAATACTATTTAATTTTTTCATTTGATTAAGGTTTGGTAATTTTTTTTAATGAATTAGCTGATTGACGATGAGTTAACTAACGGCTCACTTATTGATCTTTTTATTTTGCTATCTTTTGCGATTTTTGAATTGAGTTCTCTTTCGTCAACGAGAAAATCGTTGATTTTCATTTGGCTCCCAGTGCCAACATCTTTGAAAGTTTTTTTAATTCTACCACAACTCTTCTTTTGGAACCTTTGAAGAACGAAGTTCGTTTTGGAACTCACAGTTGACACGTTCGTTGTATATTCAATCTTCTTCTCAATTGGTCCTTCGACATCATGCATTTCATAAATGCAGAGAAGCAGAAAAAAGAAAATTCCTCCTCCAGCAAAAATCTTTAAAAAAAATAATTCTTACAAAGCATAGGCAAAATATTCATTAGGCTTTATGGTTAGTTAATTTTCTGATTAGTGAAATAAAATCCAAAATTGTTTGATATAATTAATTTTATTTTATGTGTTGATTATTTTACAGCAGCAGCTCCCTTCGTTCCAGACGATTGACAAACTTTCCATGAGTTTTTGATCGGCGTGTAGTCGTAAGTGCTGGTGAAGTAACATTGAATGAAATCCGAGACACTGAAAGGCAAACTCTTCTCAATCATCAACTTCTCACTCGGCGTGCCAAAAGTGTATCTGTAGTACAAATCTCGATGAATTCCGCGAATCTTTGTAATATTCATCAGTTCAAGGATTGGAATATAGAATAGACAAATGGTCGAAAGGATTATCAATCCAGCTGTGCTCTATTAGTTAAAATTAGAATTTAATATGCTTATGCCATCTATTTAAATCATAATCAACAATATTTATAAACAAATAATATGATAAGAAAGCATTTAAATTATTTAGGTAATCAGAAAGTCTCAATCTATCTCAAATTGTATTCAATGCGCCCTACTCAAATAATACTAACTAAAATGCAAACCATTAGAATACTAATATACGCGATAAAATTATCGTTCAATTTGCTATTGTTGAAAAATAATCTTCGCGTGGTCAAGTTTGCTGTGAGTGAATGGGACAAAGTTGTAAAATTTCTCACAATAGTTTTAGTGCGTCCAAATCTGTAGTAGTAAATAAAGGGAGTGAAGAGATAAACCAGCGTGAGAGTTGCAATCAGGCTGAGAAGGACGATGAACAAGATTTCCAGATTTTGTGGTCTTGCAAGTAACTTGAGTTCTTCATTCGTTCCATTCTGTTGGATGTCCACATTCCAGGAATTGTCGAAGCGAAGGGCATAAATGGCCTCAAGCACGCCTATTACTTGCAAAAACTTCTTAAATCATTTAAATCATACGAATAATTGAATACAAATAGAAAATAAGAATAAATGTTTTTTGAGTAGCTCAACTCACAAGGGACGTCACAACAACTGTGACGAAGGGAAAACTACAATTGACACAAATTGTACAGCACATCTTTCCAGGAGATCCTGATTATTTAAGTTTATTCACCCTTTTAAAACCTAATTGATTAATTTTTGATTAAATTTGAAAACTCAATTGATTAATTAATTTAACTATTCATTGATTATTGATTGACGCGAAATTGTCTAAATTGCAATTGTAATTTTTGTATGTATGCAACTTTTGACTAACAATTAACATAATCGACATTTAGAATTTCGGAAATATAATTGAGATTTTTAGCAAGTAAAAATTCAAATTCCTTCTGTTTTGGTTTACTATCGCTACTCATAATGTCTTATATCCCCAATCCTTACTATACAATCCTTAGTACAGTGCTTTTATATTTATTTGAAAAAGTTTGTATTATAGTTAACAAAATTGTAGGTATTTAAAATAAACTACAATAATAAGAAAATAGTTTCATGTTGTGGGTTAATGCTATTATAAGCAAGTAGGTAAGTAATTTCTAATTCATGATAAGTTTATGATAAAATTGAAGAAACAAGGAAGTTAATAATCTTAATTATTGATTGCAATGTCATTGCAAACTAAAGATATGACTTTTGCTCAAAGTGTTCAGACCCATTTAATATTAATTAGGAAGAAAGAAAACCATTTGTCTTGAATATCCATGTATCTTTGAGTAATAACAAATATAATGACACTTTGAAGTTCATTTCATATTTAATAGACCTCATTTCAATGTAAATCTGTTTTGAACATTGGAGTTCAAATTTGCATTTGAAAAATACTTTCTTCGCATTCGTCTCATTCGGGTGGATAAGCTTGAGCAATTCCTATAGACTTTTCTCATTTTTCTCCAGATATTGCAAAAACGCGGATACCTGATTAAATCAATTTAAGTATTTATAGTAAAATATAAATCACTTCGTCAAATATAGAGGCATTTTCATTCCAAATTCAAAGAACTTTTACTTAAGTTTAATTTTGAATAGTATTCAAGGATTTAATTTATTCAAAAGAAAAAATGGCACGTTTTCATATTTTTCTACTTACTTTCGTATTGATTCATAAGGATAATTTAAGAATTTGGGGGATAAATGGAGAAGAGCCAGAAATAAGGTAATTATAACCATAACCAAATTGCAAAAACCTATCTATACATTATTTAGCTAAAAATTATGAAAAAGTTTTATTTTCCAATTAGAAAAGATAAAATAACTGGGCATTTCTTTGAAGTCGGTCAACACTGTAAAGAAAATATGGTAGGTAGAGGATAAATCCTATAAAAACACAATAATTTGCTACTTGAATTTTTTAAATTAAACATTTCTTAGATTTTCTATGCTGAAGCCAACAATAGTGAATTTGGCCAATGCGATTGCATTAATGAGCCTCCTGCAATTTATCACAAGTTTGTAAAATTTAAATTGTGCTAATTTTATATTTAATTTACACTCCATATAAAAAGAGAAGAAGTTATTCCAAGTGCATTAATTATTTTACAGACTCACTTCAAAATGTTATCATCTTTACACAAGAGTAAGCAAAGTGAACTTTATTTATCAATATGTTGAAAAATTAAATGTATTATACCTCATTCAGCCCCGAAATGCACTCGAAATTAAAAAATATTTTTCTATTAAAATACATACGTATCGGTGGAAATAATTAGCGGATAATAAAACTCGAGCGCATTTCGGGGCTGAAAGAGGTATAAGTGTTAACTATTACAATTTAAATTTCACTGTAGGCATTTTGTGATCCTTACTATTGGCTTGTCCTTGATCATGATATTGAAAGATTTTCTCCAATTTGTGAATTAAATCCGTAAATGATTCTCAAACTTTATTTTTATAACGTTTTTGAGTTTAAAAGTTATTTTATCTAGAATCTAAAATGCTTATTATAAGAATGAATAAACCTAACCTACTCATTCATATCTAGATGTAACGAAGAGGTGAAAACTCACCGAGTTGTGAGTTACAATGACAAATGCGTCTCACTAGGAGATCCTTCAGATGAGTGCGCACCTGGGGAAATCATTTATTTCAAACAAGGAGAATTTCATCCTTCCTGTGTCGTCGAATATGAAATGAAGAAATCTTACGAGCTCGTTTGCAGAAAAGGAAACAGAATTGACTATGAAAATAATTGCAGGTTTGATCTTAAAACAAATCTTACTATTTTCACATTTTTCATAAATTAAGTACAATATAATGTATTAATACTACTTGATAATTTGTTTTAAATCTTTTTTCATTCCTTTTTTCACAGAAACGTTACTAAAATCCCATATAAACCAATAACTTATACTGAGTGATTGAATGTGTTTCGTGTTTAAGAAATACAACAAAATTTTTAAAATGTCTACACAAACGTTGATTACTTTTAACAAACTTACTTTGATACTTTGTTCTATTACTCCTTTCTCGCTTGTTACTCCTTTTTTATTATAACTATCTTGTAATACTAATTACTTTATAGTTACTTCTTCTAATATTGTTTATATAAAATGTATGATTTCAGCTTACATTTGTCAATAGCAATTGTTAAGTCAATCAAAATATTCTTATCGTCTATCAACAACTAATTACCTTTATCTAAATGATGTTGATTGTATTTATTAATCTTACTATTGTAAAAATTGGCATATGCATCATTTGACTCAAAGTCAGTTTAATTTCAGTTGAAATTGGTTTTAAATAAAAGTTTTCCCGTGATACAGTTTTAAATAATGTTGAACTATAATTTCATTTTCTTCATCTTTTCACTTTTCATTTCGCTTTCTCTGCAATGTCCTCCTTTAAATGAGGTTCGCTCATCTTTGTAAAAATGATAAATATTAATCAATAAATTAAAAAATTTAATTTTCTATCAGTATATTTGAATTACACAATATTACACAATTACACACTGTATAAAAGTTAAAGTTAATAAAAATAAAATTAGCAAGAAAAGTTTATAAAAAATGTAAATTGTTTAATAAAATTTACTTAAATTATAAAGCATGAAGTTGAGCTTAAGTATCGAGACGCAACAGTTCATACGAACCTAAAGAACAACAGCAGAAACTTTTGGGTGAATCCGTTTTACAAATGGCCTAAAGGTCAAATTCCCTACGTGATCAGCCCAGCGTATTCCGAGTCTGAATTGGCCCTCATTCGGTTTGCCATGTCACATTGGGAAGCTCAAACGTGTGTTCGCTTCGTTCCGCGAACCAACCAGAGGGATTATGCAGAAATCTCTCCAACTGACGGGACAGACAGCTACTGCTATTGCTACGTGGGGAAAATCGGTGGAAAGCAAATCATGAAGATGTTTGGGGAATGCATGCGACAAGGGGCAATGGTCCATGAATTCGGACATCTCATTGGATTCAATCACGAGCATCAAAGACCAGATAGAGATGACTTTGTCAACATTAACTTACAATACGTTGACCCACGTAAATCAATATTTTGAATATTATTTGAAATTTATGTTTTGCTAATTATTAAACTAATAAGTTAATTGCTTTTTACTATTTGCTAGTTATTGAGTTAACTTGTTATATTGAGTTTTCTTCTTTCTTGATAGTTAACTAGTAATTAATTGTAATTGATTTTTTGTTAGTTATTTAATGTATATTATAATATAATGAATAAAATGGTTTAATTTGAATTTATTTAAACGTTCTTATAGCTTTCCATTACGCTTTTGACAAGTATTCGTACACTGAAATGAACAACCATGGACAAGCGTATGATTACACCAGTGTAATGCAATACCCTTACTATGCATTTACCTCTTCGAGTGACCCAGCGAAAGCGGCTATTACGCTTAAAAACGGCTCAATCGATCCGATTAGAGAAGAAGCAATTGTATTGAGTCCTGGGGATATTGTCAAAACCCAAGTTTATTACAACAATTGTAAGTGATTCATTATTATTTAAAATGGCATTTCTGATTAAAAATTTCCTTAATTATAAATGATTCAATATATAACGAAAAATAATAAAATAAATGATTCGATATATAACGAAAAATAATAAAATAAATTCAACGTCTACTAACCTAACTTCTAGTATATAGGGTCATCCCACGAAGTAAGGGAAACAAAAACTCGGGGGCCGATTTTTCGGCAGGCGCATTTTAATTGCATAGAGGAAAAGTGAAATTCGTTACCTATAACATTAAGGAATTTCTATTTTTAGCTCATTGAGAGTCGGCCCCAGAGTTTTGATTTCCCTTACTTCATGGGAATACTCTTTCCAACGTGGTTTCTTTGAATCATCCTTTCATCAAGTCTTTTGGAGACGTAATAAAATTTCCGGTATTCCGACAGTAAATAAAAAAAAAGTTTCTAGCTGGTTATTTGGCCAGGTACATGTTTGTTAAAAGGGCCGAATTGCTTAATATTTCACGCTTTACTCTATTTTGCCAATTAGCTTCTTCTCTATATTATCCTTAAAATATTGTTAACAATTAATGATATTTTATGAAAAAGTGTCGACTAAAAAATTAATAATATAAACTTTATCATCTTTAACTTTTTTATTTCAAGTGTCCGACGCAAATAGACTTCAGATTAGTGATCAGCACTATCAAATTGACCAAAAAACATTTACTTATATTTAAAATCGAGCGTTTACGTATTCTTGACTTATTCCAAATTTGCTTTAATGTAACGCTATGCACTTTGTCTCATCATATGGCTCATCCCCTCATTCAGTGTATTTCTCATTAAATCATTTAATAATTAATAATTGAGTTTTCTTCTTTCTTAATTGAGCTTCTACTATATTCTTCATACTTGTTCATATTTATGTTCTATAGAATGCAATGCATTATAAAAGTGAGTGGAAATGATTTTCTGAGCCAAATGAGACATTGAATAAAATGCCGCTACGTCTCGCCTTACTGAGGCTCTCGATTCGACTCATTTGAATGAAAAAGTCAATTGATTAACTTCTTTTTTCGATTTAAGTTTTAATTGTGGTAAAAATTGATAATTCCAAAATAGTTTTTTCTAGGAATTGAAACAGTTTTAATAATAATAATATTAGACATAGTATTTGATACAGTATATTTATAAAGCAAATCATAACTCTTTAAGCAGACTTGAGCTTTAATCATTCTTTCGTCAGTTTAAAAATTTTGTATTTGGATAAATATTTATAAAATGATTTTACTAGTTATCGAATTGTAATTAAAAATGATGTACGGGAGTATATATAAAGTGAGTAATAAAAATTGTTGGGATTTTACAAATTAACTTTAACTGAAATTAAGTTAGTCATACTTTATATGACCTTTTTATAAATTGCAGAATGATACGAGGAGAAAAACCCATAAAGTTTGAGGATTATTCTTAATCAAAATCAAGATAATGTATTTCACCCTAAAAGAACTAAACGAATGGCTCGGGATCTCCGCATACGAAATATTCGTATGGATGGTGTGAGTTTTAAACTTTAATTATAATTGAGTTTAATCATTGATCTCACAAACTTATTGTTATATATATTTCATGTACTGTCATGCACTAATCATTTTCCCTTCCATGAATTATGTATTCTTTATATTTCAGGAGTCTCATAGTCTTTTCCATTCTCATCTGCATAAAAGAAGCAGTTGGATTATCTTGGTACGAGACGTTTATTCCAATATTTACCGGAAACGCCGTTAATGCTTATTTTGTCACAACGGTAAAAATTAATTTTTTGACTCAAGAAAATCAAGATATTAAAAAAATACTTAAATTAATGTAGAAATATTAAATTCATAGTATGTAATGATACTTAATGTTAAAAAATATTGCATTAATTGTTTAATAAATTAACTCGTGAAAGTTTTAATTTTTCAAATAATTCCATATTTCATCACCTTATTTGACGAAAAAGTTTATTGAACAATAAATTAATGTTAATTGTTTCTTGAATTTTAGGTATTTCTTCGAATGAGCCTTGAAAAAAAGTTGAGAGCAGCTGGACTTCGAATGGCATGGAGTCTCGTCCAACTTTTACTTCTCTTCCTCTTCGAATTCTTTCTCTGCTCGCGACTCGAGAAGCCGCCGCACATGACCTTTGAGTATGCTGAAGTCATGGCCCCTTTGTTCATACTCTCAAAGCTCATCATGATAAGAGCATGCCAATTACATTAATAACATATACCAATTTAATTGTGATTTTCAATTATTATATTAACTTAAATTAACTTATTGTTACTTATTTAAATCTTATTTTTAATAAACTGTAAAGAAATAAAGTTTATTTACCCATTCAAGTTAACTTTTTTCATTTAATTATCTTAATCATTCACTTATTCATTTATTATAAAAGTTTTGAAAGTTTTGTTTTTCTTTTATTGGATTTTTTAAAAGCAAATGTTTTTATTTATTTATCAAATACTTTTGCATGTTGAAGGATTAGCTAAAAATTTACTTTTAAATGTAGATAGAACTTTAAATGCAGATTAGTTTAGTCATAAAACAAGAGCGTAATAACGTAGTATGCCACAATGGAGAAAAAGTTCAGGACCGTCTTTTTCTTTAGCGGGTAAAAATGGGCAATTGAGAAAGCAAGCGGTGTGAAGGCCGCCCATTTCCTTCTTCTCCATTTTCTCTCAGGAAGTTCAGCAATTGCATAGCGCCAATGAGCAATGCAATCCTCTGCTTCCTCGTACAAAGATCCCATGAGAGGATAAACTGCTCCGAAAAACACCAAAATGGCCAACGTCGTCATCGGCATTAGAAGATAAGGGATCGGTGGTAAATCCAAACGCGTGCTGCTGTACATTCCTGTTACCTTTACATATTGACATTTTATGATTTTTTTGAATGTCAAATCACAGTTAAATTTAAATAATGGTTAATTATTGTCGTGTAAATCTAGAATTTAGCAGTTAATTCAATTGCCCTTGTACTTATATTCTTAATTCTTACTGTTAAAAAGAGAATGACAAGTTTTTCTCCTGGAATGATAACAAAAAGGGCGTTATTCACTTCTCCTATGAACCCGCTACTGATTTTGTATAGAAAATAGGCTTCATCTTCAGTTTTACTTTCCCTATAAATAAACCATATAAAATAAGTAGCTTAACCTTTTAGCTTGAATAAACCAATATATATCCTTAAAATCAATTAATTCTAACAATTAAATTAAAGCTAGTTAAAGTTAGTTAAAGTCTTAAAAAATCTTCACTGTGCTTGTTGAACCCATGAAATGAGAGAAGATGCGAATCCGATTGTTAAGAAAGTATAGAAAAACACGAGCTGCCAAATGAAAAAGTTGAGGACGAACTCCAAAGCCCCACCAATCCTCACTCCCCAATAGTCATTAGCAATCGCTTCTTTCCCTGCCTCTCCCCACAGCGTGTAAATGTAGTTAGGAGAAGCCGGATTATCGAAATACATGAAAATCTGGGCAGTGAATTGAATGCTCCCAATTGGGACGAAAGTCAAGATGAAATACTCAATGTTCTTTGCTGGCTTCTTTCGCATTTTGGATTCGATGATAAACCAAGAGTTCACACAGCGAGCAACGTCGTTCCTTCTATAAATAAGTTTCGCATTTTCAATTTCTCAATATTAATTTGCCATTTGCCAAAGTTAGTAAAATTATTAAAATCGGTGAAATTATTGGTTTAAATCAAAAAATATTATATAATGAATCTAATTAATTACATTATTAGAATATTTAGTGTTTCCAATTTTCCTACCTGAAAAGCGTGTTTGTTTGTGCAATCATTGGTATAAAAGTAATGATATTCCAAACGGATAAAAAGATGAGAAAGGAAAATTCCACATCATTGAGATATGCTTCTCCTAATTTGTAAAATAGATAGGCCCAGTGAATAGCTTCAATGAAAAAAATGACTGGCCAAATGTAATCGACACGTCGCCTGAGTTTGTGCTTTTCCTCGTCCCAAGTATAAGGAATGATGTGAAGTAAACTGACGACTTTAAACAAATGATTATAAATCCCAAGTGTTCGATTTCCCAACATTTCAATTTTAAAATTTTATCCAATTCAAGGTTCTGGCAAAACCATATAGTTCTAAATACAAAGAAAAGACACTGTCTGGAGTTAGAAGTTAGAACTTAACATTAGGAAAAGTTAAAATTTTAGAAAATTTTATGAGAGAATTTTTTAAGAAACTTTTAGTTAAAGGCGTCGTTCATTACACTTTAATAAGAAAGTTGCAGGACGCCTTGAGCTTTTATATTTTGTCTTTTGAATGACCCTGAGTCTAAACAAATATTTTGAATTTTGATGAAAATTTCCTTTTGCGTTTCTTCTTAATCACACCAACATCGTCGGGGAGGTTTGAAGGGAAAAGGAATGTAAACACTGGAAACGTGTCATTTTAGCCTGAATTAATTATTGAGTCTTCGAGCTTAAGAATTTCTTTTTCTGCACTTTGCAATTAAAAACTCGAATCCATTCATTTATCAATTTTAACTAACAATAAGGGAGTTTCTCAAAAGAATAAAACAAACTTGACCCATTTGATTTTCGATCTTTTACTCCATTTTATTTATTATTGAGCAATTAAAACAAAACTATTTACGCCAAAAGAAAATGCTGTTTTGCAAAATATAACCAATTGTAATATATGCAATGCTTACAGGTGCCAATATGCTCTCTCAGCTTATTTAGAACTTGCGGTTTTCTTATATTTGATTTACTTATATAAAAAATGACTTTAATACAAATACAGGTGTGAAGTACGTATATAAAAATATTAAATATAGATGCACTTTCAAAGAGCATATTTATAAAAAATAAAAATAAGAACTTATCATATAAAAATACAATTTTTTTTGCAATTTACATGTATGCAATGAAATAATTGCATTATGCACTTATAAATTTGAGTAGAAATTGCAAATCATTGGAAACAATAAACTTTCATACAAAGTATGTTGTCTTTGATGAAGGAAGGATAAAAATCTCGAGGGCCAATTCACCAAGTTATCGATTCTATAGAATATCGGTTCGGCAGAATTTTATCGAATAAATTGCATTAAAATGCTTTGCCGACATTCCATCAACCGATTGTGGTTCTCCAAGGAAGAAGTCGTCGCGAATCTCAAAGAAGTGAAGGAAATGGCTAAGAACATCTTTGACTCGCTCTTCGTTCCAACTGGCAGCGACGCCGAATTCAAAGAACTTCAAGGGCTCAGAAAGGAGCAACTCGAGGATTGCTGTGAGAAAGAAGAAGAGCTCAAAGAATCTGATGAATTGTACGTTTTATACTTAATTCTAAAGTTAAATTCCTACAAAAGTCAAAAGTTGTAACAATTACACTAATCTTGCATTACTAATTTCACTAATTACTATACTCTATCAACTTTCAATAATTATCAATAATACAAAGTCTTCATTATCAATAAAAAAAAAACTTTCAATTATTTGGGTATTTTGCTATTTAGCTTCGACAAGCTGAGAAAGAAAAGATTGAGAGCTTTGAGACGTCAAAATTGTCTCCGCTTGGCTTCATTTTGGAAAAAGGGAGAAAAAATTAATCCAGTTGATGTCTCATTGAATGGAAAATTTATTCCGGCTAGATCTTACACAACAGCCGAACAGTTTGTTAAATAAATTTAATATCAATTAA
>VJMY01001513.1:0-11684 GCA_009869795.1 Neelides sp. FZ-2019 | reverse complement strand
GTATAGAATACACTTCCTATCGGCGGGGGCCGCTGAAAGTGTATTCTTTATTTTAGGGTAAATCGGGGCGGGTTATGAGAGGGTCAAAAGGAATGTATGCATGCATGTATGTATGTATGTTTGAATGTATATACCATACCACACCATATATCATATACCATATACATATACATATACATATACATATACCATATAACATTGTAAAACTTATAACACATTGTTCCACCCTTTGCTTCACCAAAGGATGGAACAAGGGGAGCTGAGGGTGGTAAGCACACCATAAGGCTATAAAAGATGTTCAATAGAAGGATAGATATGATTTATTTGACATCAAATAAATTCATTAATTAGAATATATAACTTAACCAAGAAGCTAAAGTCGTAGTGTATAGCGCTACATAATGTAATAAAAATATTTAATCACAACACGCAAACGCGGAAAAAAATGTTTTGATTTCTTCGAGCAGTGCGCAAGTTTGTTGCATCATAAAACTTAACCCATGTGAATAAGCAAAATAAAATTCATCACTTATAAAATGGCGTTTGTCAACTCAACTTCAGCAGAGTTCCCCATGTACAATACTATAGAGTCTCGTTTAAAAACATTTACCAATTGGACGAGATGTATCCCAAAAGAAACAATGGCTCAAGCGGGCTTTTTCTTTTTAAACTTTCAAGATAATGTGAGGTGTTTTTATTGTGGTGTTGGTTTAAATATGTTTGAAGACGAAGACGAACCTAATATTGAACATATAAAGTATGCTGCTAACTGTCGTTTTATTCGCTATGGATTTGGTCAAAACGAAAAAACCTGGGAAACTGATTGTCTTAGCAAAGGTATATATAATTTTATTAATTCTTAAAGTTTAATAATTCTTTTCTTTTCAGATGACTTATTAAAGAAAATTTCTGATCTTGAGTCAACTCAACAATGTGCCATTTGTATGGAAAATCAAGCAAGAATTCTCTTTTCACCCTGTCATCATTTATCTTCATGTGAAACATGTTCGAGAAAAATAAATGAATGCCACATTTGCCGAAAAAGAATTCAACAAAAAGTTAAAGTGTTTCGTTCATAAACTAGGGAGAAATGAAAAAATGGGAGTTGGGTGGATGTGTTGCAATTGACATTGTGAACGTTTAGGTATTCTTTCATTTCAAAATTGACTTTTATAGTGAGCAGATATGGAATATATGAACACAAGTTTTGAGGATTTATTAGAAGGAATTTTCCCTTCAGAAATACTTAAAGATTCAACGGGTAATTTTTTTAAATTAAATAATAATATTATTAATTAAATTTATTAAAATCTTATAAATTAATTTAAATTTAGAAGAAAATCCATTTCCTGATTTAATCAAGATTAATAACGAGGAACAAATCTTGAAGACTTTAAATCAAGACAGTAATGTAACTCTATTTGAACCAGTTAATACTTATAACCTTAAAATTGTTCCTAAACAGCATGTTTCTGTTGCAAGAAAGAATCTTTCCAATTTGATTAATTGTTCTGGTTGGATAATCCATCCTAAAAGATCAAGGGTTACTCCCGAAGTTTACATTGTTCCATACCCAGGTCGTGACTTTTGTAGTAAAACAAAAAAGATTTTTACCAAAAAATGCAATCATGTTTGCTGTGATTTAATGTTTTCAGTCAAAATTGATTTAATCAAAAGATTTATCAGCCAGCAAATAACTGCATCACAATATGTAAATTTGTATAGAGGTTTAAATGGTTTAAAAACTTTAATTTCTGGAGTTCACTTGCATGTGTCTGACTCTTCAAACAATGAGTTAAAAATACCGTTAATCAGATTTGAGCATTTTCTTATGACTCTTTTTAATCAGTATCTCACTATTAATGAAAACATTGAAGGATTACAAATAATGTTATATGGAATTGAAACAACTTATTTAAATTTACCTTCAAAAATTACCTCATCAAATATAAATGATAACTTTTCAGTTGAAAACTCTCAAGAGTTACTCAAACTTTATTTACTCGATGGCTCTCTTACCCCAAGTCAATATGTTGTAAATACAAACAATTTATTTGTAAAAACTGAAACATTTGAAAGAAACAATGAAAAATGTTTTTTTATAATTTATAATGAAAAAGTAGTAATTTTATACAACAAATTTTACAGATCAACTTTTGAAAAGCTTATAAGAATCTATGTTGGTCAACAAGAGTTTAATTTCTCAAAGTTCTCTCAAATGTTAATGTCATTCAAAAGATCTCTCGAAATAAAAATAAATTAAATGTATAATATTAATCTATTTAAAATGGAACAAAAAGCATATCAGTTTTACTTTACCACAGTGATTTTTATATTGTTTATAATTTTTATTATTGTGTATAAAGTTGAAGTAGACACATTAGTACAAACATTAAAATGTAAAAAAGTTAATGAAAACAATTGCACGTTAAAATTTAAGCTGTCCTGGATTCAAAGTTATAATTTTTGTAAATATTTAAATAAAACTTTAATTACGAATAATTTACAAAAGTTAAATACCACAGAATGTGTTTGGGTTTTAGCTAATGGAAATAAAGTTTTGAAACATTGGACTTGGTTAACTACTGGCAAAGAAATTGAATTGTGGAAAGAAGGATATCCCAAAAAAGATGGAAATTGTATAGCTTATAAAGATGGATTGTATGATAAGGATTGCAGAAAGCTTTGTCTTGCAGTTTGTGAATAAAACCAAAATTTCACAATATATTGTTTTAGTATCATCAAGTCATTAATCATGGATGGTTTCTATATTTATTTACAAAGCGACTCAAGCAAACAATTTTATCCTGATAACACTATTACAGATTTTAAAACACATCTATCCCCAAGATTAGAATTAGAGCCAGACACATATGACGTCGCATTAATTGAGTGTTATTACACTCACTTTAATGATTTTAGAAATGTAAGCAATTCAAAAAATAATGGAGAATTGATTCAAAAAGAACTAAAAATTATTAATTCAAATCAACTTATTCAGGAAACACTTCAAGTGGATATTGTTCAAGATTCAAATGAAACAGCAAGTTACCCACCAATTAATATAGAAATTATTGAAAAAAATAATGATCGAAAGTCTGTTGAAGAAATAATTATTCCTAATGAAACAATAACAGAATCCAAAACATTTGAAGCAAATGAGGAAATTAAATCTAATGAAATTGTCAAAAATACTTCAATTTCTCAAATTGAAGAGGATGAAATCCCATCAAAGAAAATAAAAGAAATATCAATTGAAAAAGAAATTTGGAAAAGAGGAGAAGAACAAAATTTTGAGCGGGGAGTAATTAAATCTAGTGAAATTGTCAAAAATACTTCAATTTCTCAAATTGAAGAGGATGAAATTCCATCAAAGAAAATAAAAGAAATATCAATTGAAAAAGAAATTTGGAAAAGAGGAGAAGAACAAAATTTTGAGCGGGGAGCTGAAAATTCTTTAAAACTTCAGGCAATAACTAGCACAGAATATTTAATGAATGTATTGGAGCATAGTGAAACATTTGACAATTCTCAATTTGATATGCTCTGGATAAATATTGTAAATAGAAACCTTTCATTTTTATCACCAATTACAAAAAATCAAGTGTTTGCATTAAAAAACCATTTAAGACCAGTATTAAAGGTTCCAGAAGATCCCTCTATGGTATCTATTGTTTTTAATGAAGAAAAAATTCAATTTTATATAACAAATGAACAAAAAGATAAATTTGTTGAATATTTTAAAAAAATTTATGGTGATAAAGTAATTCAGCATACACAATATAGACGTTCCACTAAATTAGAAGAAAAGAAAGAAAATGAAGAGTTGATTGCAAGTTCAAGAATGTTCATTTATTGTAATATTGTTCAAGATTCCCGAGTAGGGGATGTGAGTGCACCTATATTAAGGACATTCCCATATGAAGGACAAAATGGTCAAATAATTCATCAAATTTTTAATATACCTCAATATATTCCGCTAAAAATAGCAAACACTGAAATGATACATGTTAATTTAAGAGATGAGTTTGGACGAAACATACCACTCATAATTGGAAGTTTCTCAGCAACGCTACATTTTAAAAAGCGGCAATGAATTCCCAGTATTATAGAGCAAGTTTTATTCGTCAGAGAGGGGCTGGCATTGGAGGTTTATGGGGAACAATCACAAAACGATTGATTCCATTTTTGAAAAATATTATTTTACCTGTTGCAAAGCAAAGTTTAGGAAATATTGCTGTAGACGTATTGCATAATAATGGCAATATCAGAGAATCACTCAAACAGAGAGGACGTGAAGCAATTAAATCTGTTGGAGAAAAAATAATGAGCCAGAGTGGGTCTGGGCGTCGTCGAAAGAGGAGGACAAAAAGAATTAAAAGACCTGCAATTATACGGAAGCAAGGAAAAAGAAAACAGAGCCGTAGAGTAAAGAAAAAAATCACAAGAATTCCAAACATTTTTTAATAATGCCCGAACAAAATACTTATATTAGATCAGAAATTGATCTCTTTAGTGAACCACCTAAAGAAATTAGTTTGGTAAATTCAACAATTGTTGAATATCATCCTGTCAATTCCATTAATGATAGAACTGTCCCTCTTTCTTTTTTTATTCCTGGATCAGACACAAATTATATTGATTTTTTTGACACAAAATTATATTTGAGATGTGTCGTAAAAAAATCTAACGGTAGCAATTGTGTATCTGCAGATGTTGTAACTCCAATCAATAACACACTTCATTCTCTTTTTAGTCAGTGCACTCTTGCTCTGAATGAAACCAAAATTACTCAACCTTGTCAGTATTATCCCTATCGTGCTTATCTGGAAACTCTTTTGGGGTACAGTAAAGAATGTAAAAAAAGCCAATTGCAATGCTCGTTTTATTTCAAAGAAAAAAACCCAAATTTTGTGATCACTGAAGATGATGGTCACAAGAAACGCTACGACTTGTCGAAAGAGAGTCAAGTTTTTGAACTTTTTGGCAAACCTCATTGTGACTTTTTCTTGCAAACCAGGTATCTTATTCCTGGAATTGATGTTCGTCTAACTTTTGACAAAATCAACGATGATTTTACTATCATTACTACTGGAAATGATAAGTTTCGAATTGATATTCTGGATGCTGTTTTATTTGTACAAAAGCACACCTTGTTGCCATCAATTATGATTCACCATCTTCAACATTGGAACAAAGGACATCCAGTAACATATCCAATGAAGCGTGTAGAGCTTAAAAGTTATTCTTTGAGTACAGGAACAATGAATTCTGTCAATGAAAACATTATTACTGGTCAATTGCCAGAACGTATTGTAATTGGTCTGGTAAAAACATCAGATTTACATGGAAATTCCAAAACAAATCCATTTGTATTCAAGCCCTATGGTTTGTCTTACATTAACGTAACAGTGAATGGTGAACAAAATTCTATTCGACCTTGCAATATTAATTTAGGGACGACAGATACAAATAAAAAAGAATATCTTAAAAATTATTATCAAATTTTTAGTGGTTTAGGCTTAACGGCATGCGATGCTGGATTAGATTTCACTCTTGAAGAGTTTATCAAATCGAAAACTTTATTTATTTATCAATTGAGATCAATTTCTGATGGGGTACAAGTTACCAAGCAAGGAAATTTGAACATTCAGTTGAGATTTGAAGAAAGCACTAAAGATCCACTGACTGTGTTGGTCTATGCAGAATATAATAGTACTTTATATATTAATGCAAATAAACAAGTTTATTTTAAAGAGATTCAATGAATACTCAAGAAATATATAATTATATGCAAGCAATTTATTGTAAATCTAATGTAAATTTTAAATGTATATCATGTAGTGAACTAAAAAACGTAGTATTAAGATATCCTTTATCACTTTGTGTAAATAATCAACCTCTTCCAATGAAAGGCCAACATTGGGTAGGACTCTTGTGTAAAGATAAAAATTCTCCTTTAGAAATGTATTGTTCTTATGGTAAAAGTATTTATGATTATCCTAGTGTATTTAAAAAATTTTCCTCAAAATTTAAATGTGTAGTCGAACGAAATGTGCAAGTTCAAAATTATCTTAGTACAGTTTGTGGTCAACATGTATTATTTTATATGGCAATGAGGAGAAAAATGAATAGAAACAAGTTTTATAAATTATTATCAACAGATTACAATAATAATGATTTAATTGTAAAATCTTTTATTCAAAAATTGATTCCAGGATGTACAAAAGTTGTAAAAAGACAATGTTGTAATAAATTTAAAATTAATAATTGAAACTATCCCACTGTGATTTTAATGAATTCATATGACTAATCATATTTTTTGCAAGTAGATTTGAAGGAATAATGTTTCCAAGTTTTGTCCATGAATACAAAACTCTCAATACTTGGTCAATTCCAGGACAATGTACTCCATCAATTAGTCCATTAATCATATCATAATAATTTGCATTATTAATAAAAATATCATTAATTTTTAAATTTCCTAATGCAGATTTTCCAATTTTAAGTTTTCTAAATAACTTTTCCAGATTTGATATTTTTTGAAGGTGAGATAATTCTACTTTTTCTTTCCCGCTATCTTTTTCTTCATCAAAACTCAACCAATCTGTTTCATCATTTTGATCTTGTTTTTCCTTTTTCTTTTCCTTAGATTTCTTTTTAAACTTATTTTCAACATTTTCTTTTTTCTTATCTTTCTTTTCAACAATTTCTTTTTCTGTATTTTGCTCTTGAACATTTTTTACTAAAACTGGTTCTTTTTCTTTAAAATTTTTATAATCAACATATTCACGAATTAAATTTGGTAATAAAGTAGCTTGAACATCCGGCTTATATTTATCAATATTTAAAGTTTGTTTTTCATAAGTATTCTCTACTTTATTAAATGGAATATTTTGAATTTGGTTATATAAAAATTCAGGAATTAGACGCATTCTTTTAGACATTTAGATTTAGTAATTTGGGGAGGAAAGTGGATAAAATTACGCCAGCCAATGCGGGTAAAAAACCACCTTTTTGAATCAAAATCTTTCGCTTTTTCTCACGTGGCAACTTTGACAATAAAATTTTTTTAAAAGTAGACTTATTTTTTTTAAACAACTTTAATTTATCTTTTGTGAGAGGAATATTTCCTTTATAAACGTTATAAAGACACTCACATAGTGAGCCGATTTGCTCTTTTGATGCATCTTTTAAGAGAGCTTTGGTTTGATTCTTTTTACAACAATGAAGTTTTTGTAAAAACTTTTTATTTTGACTCACTCGCCTTGGTGCCATTTTAATACTAAATAAATAAAAGTTTTACTCTTTATATTTATCTAGTTAAAATGAAGCGAGTCAAGAAGGAGGTTGTAATTAAAAGAACCTATTTAAATATTAAAAATAGAGGCAGTTTTCAAAGTTTAAGCTCATTTATTAAAAATTCAAAACATAAAAATAAAAATAAAGTTAAAAATGCTCTCGAGATTGCACCAGTTGTTTTACATAAACAAGTTGTAAAAAGATTTAAACGCAGACGAGTTTGGGTTCCAGGATTAGATAATCAATTTTTATCAGATTTAATTGATATTCGCCGATTCTCTTCTCAGAATAATCATTATAAATACATTTGTGTGGTAATGGATGCATTTTCTCGTTATTTGTGGGCAATTCCTATTAAAGACAAAACTGGGAAAAATACTGCCGAAGCATTTAAAAAAGTATTTGAATCAAAAAGAATACCTAAGTTTGTTCAAACTGATGATGGAAGAGAGTATTTAAATAAAGAATTTAATGCTTTAATGAAATCAAATGGAATTAAACACTTTACAACCGATTCAATAGTTAAAGTATCTCAGATTGAACGTGTTATTCGAACTATAATGTCTATTGTTAATCGATATTTAACGCATAAAAATACATTAAAATTTATTGCCGTATTACCAAACATTATACATAATTATAATCATCGTATTCACAGTTCTACAAAATACGCTCCAGCTTTTGTAACAAAGTTAAATGAAAGCCAAGTATATAAAAACTTATATCCACCTATAAAAATTGATGAAACAGTTCCAAAGTATTCAGTTGGACAAAAAGTTTTGATAACAAAGTACAAAAACCCGTTTGAGAAAGGATATACTTCAACTTTTATGAATGAAGTATTTACCATTGCCCAAGTGAGATATACAGTGCCCTTTAGCTATAAAGTAAAGGATTCCTTTAACAAAATTCTTAATAGAACATTATATGAAAAAGAAATACAATTTGTAAATAAATATAAATCTTAATCATGTGTTTGTTTTTAAAAATGCTTCGTAACTGCAAACGACCATCTAAATGCCATTGTTTAATAAATATTAATGATATATGTGTAAAAGTTGAAAAAAACTGTGTATATATTGTATCAGATAAAGGTTCTCTAAAAATTCCACTAGAGAACTTTGATTCTTTCCTTGAAACGTTCAACAACTTGACTACGACTGCGTAAAACCATTTGGTTAACATCCCAACATTTATTCATTTTATTTCATTCCATTATGGACGACCCTACACATCTCAACATGCATTCTGTGCATAAGAAACAGGCTTCAGTAAACTTTGGAAAAATTACTGAATTTCCTCTTAAGGCAGAGGAAATTTATGGAGGTTTGGATATACATACTGTTTTAGTATTTTAATTAATCAGTCTGTTTATTCAAATAGATCCTGAATACAACTTTTTCATTTACTCTACAATTGATTCCACCAAATATCGACCGGATAAGAGCTACAGCCGTTTTCGTCCAGTAAAATGGTTGGCGTATTTTGGTAGCTCATCAACAAACAACTTCAAAGTTATTGGAGTTTACAAAGCTGACGAAATTTACAAAATTGACCGAATAGTATCAAGAACAATGTCCCTCTATGAAAGTAACATTTCTAAAATTTTAAAGCTTGAATAACAAAACTTTTATTTAGGTGAAGAATATAGAGCCAAAAAGGGAATTATTCCGTTCAAAAATTTTAATTTACATTCAACTTTATCTTCTGGATATTGTGTTTTGAATACTTCTCCACTCTTTTCAACAATTAATTCTGAAATGAATCCAAAACTTCTTGAATCTCAACTTAAAATACATCAAAATGGGTTTATTAATTTTATGGGTAAGATCAATTACAAACAAAAAATTATAACTTAAATAATTTATTTTAAATTAATTATTATGATAATTTTAAATTTCAGTTCCCTCAACAATTAAGAAAATGGCAAAATACTCTACAGCAACAGAAGAAGCAACAGTAGCTTTAGAAATACTCGATGAAGAAGCTACCAATAATTTAAATGGTGATGAAGAAACACTTCAAGAGATTATGGATGAAGAAATAGAAACTTCTGGAGAATCTGATCCAATTGTATCGCCAAATCAGACTATTAATCCTGCTATTGCTTCACAAGTAAATGAACCATTACCTAGTACTTCTCAACATGCAAACCAAAAGGATCCAAAAAAAATTGGAATGTGGATTTCCACAAATCCATGGTTTGAAGGCAATAGAATGAAAGGAAAGTATTTTAATATTACTCGAGATAATATGTTTCTCAATTTTGAAATTGCTGAGATGGCTCAAGTAGCCAGGCGTTTGTGTTTTTATGTTAAACAGCATAACCCTGATCATATTGCCAACAATAAGCTCGACAATATTATCAAAAATGCTATCTCCCTCAAAACCCAATGTGAAACTTCCAATACTACTCAATAAAATGTATATCCTTGTATTAATAAATTTTTAACATTTCAATAAAATTCTAAACTATAAATGTTTATTGTTTTAATTGCATATATTATTAATTAAGAATCTGAAATAAGAATCTAATATTTATACAAGATTTATAAACTCGTTTAAACTGTTCTCAAAGAACAAAACATTTTGTCCTTTTCGATGAATCACCTAGTGATTTAAAGGATGCATAAATTAAATAATAACTGTCGTTATCAAAAGGTTTTTTCCCCTTTATAAATTATTTTGCCCTTTTCAATGATTCATTTAATAGTTATAAAGGGTGCATAAATTAAATATTAACTGCGGTTATCAAAACGTTTTTCCCTTTCTATAAAATATTCCGCTCTTTTCAGTGAATCATTTAATGTTTATAAAGGGTGCATAAATTAACTATTAACTGTTTTTATTAAAACGTTTTCTTCCTCTTTATAAATTATTCCCCCCTTTTCAATGACTCACATAGTGGGTTTATAGGAGCGCATAAATTGGGTAATCTTTTCAGAACGTTTTCCCTAATCAATAAACATTTTTTTATGAAATGCGCATGTGCTTAAACATCTTTACTCGAATTTTACTAAACTCTCTCAGTATAGTTTCATCATTTCAGCCAAAAATTTGATCTCACTTTGACTTTTATTTATAATGGATTCAAGGCCATCATCTCCAATATTACAAAACTGTATTAACGCTTGTGAAACTGGTCAATTTTTTGAACGGTTACCATGGGTTAACTCTCTTGGTCATGAGATTAATCGAGAAGATATATTTGAAGAGTCTCAATTGAATCCAATTTCAAGACCTGTTCATGGGAAGATGGCTCCAAATTTGGTGAAATCATTAGAAATACCAGTCATTGGAATGAACAAGATTTTTATTCCATATAAGATTAACATGAGTGGATTTAATCCACTGGCTGCTGTTCCAAGTGATGCTCAACTTGCTGAAGAATATGAACGAGAAGAAAAAAGGTATTTTAAATTTTAATTTTATAATATTACATTATTATCTCAATTTTAGTCTCAAAATGGATCCGGATGTCGACCCCTGCAAATGCATTTCTTGTATTCGTCGAATGGCAAACTTGAGGCTCTCAATTTATCCAGCATCAGAATGCACCCTAAATTTGGAGCTCAATGCTGTGTACATTGAAACTCTTTGCAAAAGAATGGGTGAAAATCTCAACTTTCTCGTAAATGATCAAGACTCGGTTTTCTTCAAAGAAATGAGAAATTTTGGAACCACAAACATGATTCACTATTTGATGAGCTCACTAGTTCAACAAAGAAGAATGGATGTTGTCTGGGACATTGTTGCCAAGTATGAATTCTTATTAAGTAATATTATTTAAAATACATTTTATTTGTAAAATATTTTATTTATATAGATATCGCAATGTCTATCGTCGCTATGATCTTGCAACAAAAAAATATGGAAAAGAATTTGACCGAAATCCAGACATGTTTTATCATGTCGTTTAAAAATATTTAAAAATTGCATGATTGTAATAAAGTGAAATTCATGTTTAATAATTATGTTTTTTTAAAAATCTAAATATTTATTAAATAAATAGCATTAAAATGTACACAAAATGTTTAATTTTTAACATAAAAAACTGCCTCTTCTGGAAATACACTTGAACGTATTCTATATTCATCTGGACATTCTTGACTTGAATCAATAAAGATATATCCTCTTGGATTTTTACATATATCTTTGTATGCCTCTTCCAAAAGTACATTTTTCTTTCCATTATTCAACTGTGCTCCAATTATTTTGATACTTACAGTGTCACGCGGGTTTTTAATTAAAATTAAATATTTACAATTCATTGACAAAGTACGGCAATTTTTATAAAATGGGTTTTGATTTAAAAAAATAATTGAAATGTTCTGATGATGACTAGTTCTTACAAACGCATTTAAAACGTTTATTGATTTAGA
>VJMY01001512.1:0-11687 GCA_009869795.1 Neelides sp. FZ-2019 | reverse complement strand
CACATGTGAAGAAAGAGAAGCGGTATTTGGAAATCAAAGAAACTTCTGAAAAAATCAAAGAACTTGTCGAACACAACAGAGTGCAAATCTGTGATGAGGGAACATCCAATCTTAATTGGAACAATTATCTCACGTATGTCGATGAAATTGTTCTCAATGGACTAGTCAAAACATGCGCCGTTTCGTGAGTTATTCAAATATTACGTTTTTTAGAAAATTTCATTTAAGCTTCAGCTACAATCTTTTTTTTATAAAACTAATAAGACTAATTAACAAACTAATTGTAGTGTTCGAAATGACAAGCATTAATTGACAGTTAAATTAACTATTATATGCAATATGCTATTTTAATATGTTCAAGATTTGGGTACATGGTCGATCATACTGATGTGAACTTGACTCCTTCTCCTCTGCTGGAGATTAAAATGGAATTGGGAGAAAACGAACTTCAATTTGAACCAAATCTTGATCCTGGAGCTTCCAACTCGTTTATTGGCCTTATTGAAAATATCCTCGAAGATATTCTTCATCAAGCAACGGTAATGGACAGAGTTAAAATTGGAGGCAATAAAAACTATCTGGTAATATTTTATTTAAATTTTAATAAATTAAATATATAAAATATATGGAACAATTTTTAATTTCATTATGAACTCTATTTTTAATTCCCTTCATGAATTTTATTTCATTTTTACTCATTATATTTATGAACTAACATAATTTATTCAGACTGACACTGAAGCAAATGATGATTTGAGCGACATGCGAGCTGACGTTGAAGATCGAGTTCAATTTGTCATGAATCAAGCCTATGACTACACTCAAAAGTTTGAGCCGTTTTCTTTTCTGTGGGAGGATGACAGAAATGACTATTTGGCTCAATTTCTCAAATATGGTCATCAACTCACAAACGAAGAAATTGAAGCCAAATCAATGGGTGAAGAGCCGCCTAAACAACCCGCTACCCTTGTTCAGTTTAAGGAAGCTGTGAGTTTTCAAATAATTAACAATTTTCATTACATAATAAATTAAATAATACTTAAATTTAGGCCTATAACTATTAAATGCTTATATTTGAAATTGGATCAAATAGTGAAAGAAGTCTTAAATGATTTTACTTATAATTAGATTGACAAATATGAGAACTTGTATTTGGAAATTGAGAAGTTTCAGCCAGAAGTAATTTTCGAAAAATGGTTCCGTCTTGATATGAGAGCTTTTAGACAAGCTTTGCTGAATACTACAAAGAAATGGAGTCTTATGTTCAAGCAATACATGATCGATTCTGTCATTGGAGGGTTTGTTTAGCCTTTTTTATGTCCACACTCTTTAAATGAAAATAAAAACCATTGTATATTTAAACTAAAAGTATTTAAAATTCCATTTTAAACTTTATTTTCTAGCTTATCAGATTTGGATAAGTTTATCAAAGAAGCTGAGGCTGGATTAAGTTTGCCTCTTCGCGAAGGCGACACAGCAAATCTCATTGCAGTCATGAGCTGGCTTCAGAAAATAAAGGATCGTGAACAAGATACAGACAACATGTTTGAGCCCATTAAGAAGTACATTGAGCTTCTCAAAACCTACGACTACGAAATGCCAGAAAGCGTCTTTTCCCAACTTGATGAGCTTCCTCAAAAATGGACGAATCTAAAAAAGACGGCCATTCAAACGAAGCATACAGTGGCTCCTCTTCAAGCTCAAGAAGTTTCTTCTATCAGAAAGCGAATTTCAGACTTTGACGCCAAGCAGAATGCTTACAGAGAAAAATTCAAACAACTTCCGATCTTTAAGTACGAAAAACAAATATTTAATTTCATAAAAATAATTATACTTATAGTGCTAAACACTAAACTCCCCTTCGATCCTATAGCGGCTTAGAGCATTTTCTATTCCATGCTTTTTTGCGATTGCAATTCCATTTAACTTTCTGACTTCGGCTAATTCTCTAATTCCGGTTTTGGATTTTAATTGTTGAAAGATTTTATTGATCTTATATTTACAATGTCGTTCGTGAGCAAGTATACTATAAATAGTCAAAGATATTTTATTAGTATTCTTGCAAATTATGATTTTATACTAACTATAAGAAAATAATAACATTCTCGGTGTTTTAATTTATCCTATTAATCAATTAGATCGAATTGTACGTTTCCATACAAGGAAATAGATCAAGCTCATTGTGCCATGAAAGAACTCGAAGATGAGTACAAAAAGATTTGTGGTGCGGCAGCCCTCTTTGAAGTCCACGTACCAGACCCCAAAGCCTTGAAACAATGTCGGAAAGAGCACAAATATTTGAAACAATTATGGGATTACACCTTCATTGTTCATTCAACAATCGATGAGTGGAAGTTGAGTCCTTGGAAGAACATCAATGTCGACAACATGGACATGGAATGTAAGAGGATGGCTAAGGAAGTGAAAGCCATGGACAAAGATGTGAAAAGTTGGGAGTTGTACACTGCTCTTGACGCCACAATAAGGAATATGACTTCTTCGCTCAAGTCTGTCGCTGAGCTTCAAAATCCTTCAATTAGAGAGAGACATTGGCAAGAGCTTATGGCTGCCACTAAGGTATTTACTTTACTATGCAAATTATTTTTGGTACACTTAAATTCAATGTTTATTTAATGCTGCGCAAGATCGAACCGATCTATATATCACGACTCATTGTAAGTTATAATCGAAATTAATTAAAAATTAAATCAATGCAACCATATCCCTATATAAACTATCCGTATATAAACTTGCTAATTCCTAACCAATCATCTGTACATGTTTGGTTAATTATACGCATTGCAAATATAAACAATATAAAGTGAAACTGACGCTTAATAATTAATAAATATAGATTATCAATTTAAGTTCTCACTATTAATACAAGTTTTTTGGAATATAGAAAAAATTCGTGATGGATGACAAAACGACACTGGCCGATCTTCTAAGTCTGAATCTGCATAACTATGAAGATGTAAGTTCATTAAATATAATTTTCATGAGTATTAATAATGTATTAATAATTATTATCGGTTCGGGAAATTCTAATGTAATTTCATATTGTAGGAAGTCAAGAACATTGTAGATAAGGCTGTGAAGGAGAGTTCAATGGAAAAGACTCTCAAAGAGTTAGATGCTACTTGGTCAACAATGGAATACGAAATTGGTATTTTATTTATATAGTAAACTTATTGAAAAAATTAAATACACAGTTTGCCCATTTCTTTTACCCTCCATCAAATAGTGAAATTGAAACAGTAATTAAATTATAAATTCTAAAATTCAAACACATTTATAATAGAAATTCATCCCCGTACTGGAACCAAGTTGATTAAAGCATCAGAGGAATTAATCGAGACACTCGAAGACAATCAAGTTCAATTGCAAAACATTGCTCTCTCGAAATACATTTCTTTCTTCGCCACAGAAGTTGAATACTGGCAGAATCGTCTCTTCACTGCAGATCAAGTGCTCTCGGCTCTTGGAGAAGTTCAGCGAACTTGGTCGCATTTAGAGTCAATTTTCATTGCAACTGAAGATATTAGAAAGAATCTTCCTCAAGATGCAGCTCGATTCGACCAAATTGATAAGGATTTTAAGGTAATTCTTTATTTAAAATAATACCAGAACGTGTACTTAGAAAATATAGAAATGCATAGTATTTATAAGTGGCAATTTCTAAATACTTTCAATTTGATTTTACAGAATGTGCTTCAGAAAATGTTAAAAACGAGGAACGTTGTTGAATCAACAAACCAACCAGGTTTATTGCCTGAACTTGAGCGTCTTCAAAAGGAGCTGGCGATCTGCGAGAAGGCCTTAGCGGGTTATCTCGAGACGAAACGGTTGGCTTTCCCCCGCTTCTATTTCGTATCATCAGTGGACCTTCTCGACATTCTCTCGAATGGAAACAATCCCCCTGTTGTTTGTCGGCATTTGGTGAAGCTATTCGATTCCATGGCAAAGTTGGATTTCAACCAAGGAACCAAGACCTCCACGAGAATGCATGCAAAAGACGGAGAGAAAGTTGACCTCGACAGCCCATGTGATTGCGTAGGGGCTGTTGAAATCTGGCTTAATCGACTAGAAGACAGGATGAAATCCACAGTTAAATATTATTTAGCTGAAGCTGTGAACTGCTATGAGGACAAGCCTCGTGAGCAGTGGATTCAAGAGTATCCCGCCCAAGTTGCTCTCTGCGGGACTCAAATCTGGTGGACCACCGAGGTCAACGTGGCTTTGTCGAAGATTGAAGAGGGATATGAAAACGCCCTCAAAGATTATAACAGGAAGCAAGTTCAGCAGCTCGCTACTCTCATTGGACTTCTCATTGGGAATCTGACTCCTCAAGAGAGGCAGAAGATCATGACTGTTTGCACTATTGACGTTCATTCTCGAGACGTCATAATCAAACTGATTCAGTTTAAAATTGAGACAGCAAATGCATTTCAATGGCAGTCCCAACTTCGTCATCGGTGGGATGATAACGAAGCGGACTGCTTTGCAAATATCTGTGATGGTACTGACCCACTTTTAATAATTACTTTTTTATTTTAAATTTCAGTTGGAAAAATTAATAATTTAATTTGATTTTTAGCCCAGTTTAGGTATTGGTACGAGTACCTGGGAAATACACCCCGACTTGTTATTACACCGTTGACAGATAGGTCTGCGATTTATTGAATTGAAATAATTTTTTTATTTAAAATAAATTAAATGATAAGAATGGAATAATTTATATTTTTTCTATTAGATGCTACATCACTTTGACGCAGTCATTGCATCTTATCATGGGCGGAGCTCCAGCAGGTCCTGCCGGTACAGGAAAGACGGAAACGACAAAAGGTTCCTTTTGCAATTCTTTGCATTTTTAAAGACATTTCTATTATATAAATACTTAACTTTAAAATGTATAGATTTGGGCAAGGCGCTTGGCATAATGGTCTACGTTTTCAATTGTTCTGAGCAAATGGATTACAAAAGTTTTGGAAACATTGTAAAAGGATTGGCTCAAACAGGGGCTTGGGGATGTTTTGATGAATTCAATCGTATCTCCGTTGAAGTACTTTCTGTCGTGGCTGTCCAAGTAAGCTTTTGTTTATATTTTAAATACTTGTATTATTTACATTAAAAAAATAAGTTTCAGGATTAAGTAATTTTTTAATACTCTTAAGGTCAAAAGTGTTCAAGACGCCATCCGAGATAAAAAGAAAAGGTTCAACTTTATGGGGGAAGAAATCAATTTGATTCCAACTGTTGGTAATGTTCTAAAATTATCAAGTATAATTTTAATAAATAATGTATTAATTCTACAAAAATTTTTTTCAAGAAATTTTTTTAAGTTGATATACTTTTCAGGTCTTTTCATCACAATGAATCCGGGTTATGCTGGCCGTGCGGAGCTTCCAGAGAATTTAAAGGCATTGTTCAGACCTTGTGCCATGGTCGTTCCTGATTTTGAGCTCATTTGTGAAATCATGTTGGTAGCTGAAGGATTTCAAGACGCTCGGCTTCTTGCGAGGAAATTCATTACACTTTACACCTTGTGTAAAGAACTTCTCTCCAAACAAGATCATTATGATTGGGGTCTCCGTGCTATAAAATCTGTTCTCGTCGTTGCCGGATCTTTGAAAGTAAACAGCAAAAATTCTAAACAATGTTATATTTAACTTATCTCTTAGGCCCTATCCTAATATTGACTTTTCCCACCTTGTTTTTCTATTCTCTTTTCATGTCAGCTTTCCATAATGTATTCTCATTATAGCGAAGTGATCCTGATCGACCTGAAGATCAAGTTCTGATGAGAGCACTTCGGGATTTTAATACTCCGAAGATTGTTTCTGACGATTTACCAGTTTTCATGGGGCTCATTGGAGATCTTTTTCCAGCTCTTGATGTTCCAAGAAAGCGAGATCTGGATTTTGAGAAAGCAATCAAAATTGCTTCACTTCAGCTCAAGCTTCAACCCGAAGATAATTTCGTAATGAAAGTTGTACAACTCCAAGAGCTCATTGATGTGAGACATTCAGTTTTTATTATTGGAAATGCTGGAACAGGCAAATCACAGGTATTCTAAGTTCTTAAAGTTTGTGTATTAATTCATAATTCAATAATTACCATAATTCATAGTTCAATCTGGCATGTACTCGTAACTTTATGGTTCAATAAACTTTTAGCTCTTACGTTTACTTATATATATATATTTTAGGTTTGGAAGACACTATACAAAACGCATCACAATTTGAAAAGAAAGCCAATCTATAACGATCTCAATCCAAAAGCAGTGACGAACGATGAGCTCTTTGGAGTAATTAACCAATCTACTCGAGAATGGAAAGATGGTACAATGAAATCTATAACTTTTGTTGATTTATTTCATTAATTAATAAATCATAATTTATTTTATTTGGTGACATCCAACATCCAACATCACAAACATCCAACACAACAACAAAATTTATTTTCTTAATGTTTTTTTTTAAATAGGCCTGTTATCGGTACTTATGAGAGATCAAGCCAATTTGACCGGAGATGGGCCAAAATGGATCATTTTGGATGGAGATATTGATCCCATGTGGATTGAGTCGCTCAACACTGTGATGGACGACAACAAAGTTCTCACATTGGCCAGTAACGAACGAATTGCTTTAACGAAAATGATGAGACTTATTTTCGAAATTTGGACTCTTAAAACTGCAACGCCTGCCACTGTAAAAGAAATATATAATTTTATCACTTTGCTTGCAGTATTTCTCCTCAGTTACGAACTAATAATGCTAAATATTGGCTTTGCTCTTTTTAGGTGTCTCGTGCTGGTAAGTTGATGAATACAACAAAATAAATAAATTAATTATTATATAATTCATTAATAATTAGGTATCTAGTAAAAAATAAACTTTAATTTGATATTTAGGAATTTTATATCTGAATCCTTCTGATTTGGGATGGAATCCGTAATATATCTTATACACAATTTATTTAATATTGTCATTTTATAATTTGTAGTTTATTGACAAAACTTTAAATTGCATAATTATCATTATAATAATAAATACTAGATATGTGACGAGCTGGGTTGATCGAAGGGAAACATCTTCAGAGAAATCCAATCTCACCATTCTCTTTGAGAAATACATTCCCACAGTTATTGAAGTTGTGAAATTCCGATTTTCAAAAATTACTCCCATTCCGGAAATTGCTTACATTGAGCTTCTGTGCAATCTTCTTGAGATCCTCATTACACCCGATACTTGTCCTTCAGATTGCCCCAAAGAATGGTTTGAGGTTTACTTCGTTTTCTGTTGTGTTTGGGCTTTTGGGTCCGCTACTTACCAAGATCAGGTTGGATTTACTTTTTTTGCATGTTAAAAAAATCATTTATAATTATAAAATCGAATGTTAATTTTATTCATTTAAAATAATTTTTCAACTAGCTTGTGGATCATCGAGCTGATTTCTCCAAATGGTGGCAATCGGAGTTCAAATACATCAAATTCCCAAGTGCTGGCACTGTTTTTGACTACTACATTGATCCAGAAACGAAGAAATGGAATCCTTGGACGGACATGGTCCAAAAGTTTGAGCTTGAATCTGACATGCCTTTACAAGCCGCTCTGGTTCCAACCTCTGAAACAACAAGAGTCAAATTTTTCCTTGATGCGCTTATGGAAAAAGGCCATCCAGTGATGCTTGTAGGGAACGCTGGTTCTGGAAAAACTGTCCTTGTAGGAGACAAGCTTGGAAACTTGCCTGAATCCTACGCTATTGCAAATGTCCCGTTTAACTTTTACACTACTTCGGGTATGCAAACCTTTTCCATCATTACTTTTAAAATGTCAATTTGTCAATGATTAACGTTTAAAGTGGATATTTTTATTTATTTGAAATTATTATTTCAGAAATGTTGCAAAGAGTCTTGGAAAAGCCCCTGGAAAAGAAAGCTGGAAGAAATTACGGTCCACCAGGAAACAAAAAGCTCATCTATTTCATCGATGACTTAAATATGCCAATGGTTGTTAATTTATTTTTTTATTTAACGTTTCATTTAAAAATATTAGATATTTAAGAAATTAAGTATGTACATTATTGATTAAAATCCTTTGGAATAATTTTTGTTAATTTAATTATTAAGGTTGATTCTTACGGAACTGTTCAACCTCACACCCTTATTCGCCAACATATGGATTATCACCATTGGTACGACCGAATTAAGATCCAATTGAAGGAGATTCACAATGTTCAATACGTTGCATGCATGAATCCAACGGCTGGAAGTTTCACAATCAACCCAAGACTTCAACGTCACTTTGCCACATTTTCCGTCGGGTTTCCTGGGAATGAGGCTCTTACAACCATTTACAGTTCAATTCTTGAACAGCATCTTGAAGCTCCAATAAATAAAATCCCTGGGCCAGTTCAACGAACATGTTCTGCTTTAATCAATGCTGCTCTTGCCCTTCATGCCAAAGTCACGTCAAACTTTCTCCCAACTGCGATCAAGTTTCATTATCTTTTCAACTTGAGAGACTTGTCAAATATTTTCCAGGTGAATATTTTCTTTATGAACTACCTAATTACAGATAGTTTATTTTGAATTATTTGTCGTTATTTCTAATCCTTAAAACTAGACATCACAAGTTGCATCGTAACTCAAATACTGAGCTTTATATTTTGTATTAGGGAATACTTTTCAGCAGTCAAGACTGTTTGCCTCAACCGATGGATTTGATTCGCCTTTGGATGCACGAAGCCACGAGAGTTTATGGTGACAAACTTGTGGATGAAAAAGATATTGCTTCTTATAATAAGCTTCTTCAAGAGTGTCTGAAAAAAGGATTTGAAGTAATTCCATTATTTGTCTTTCTACAATATATTATTCAAAATAATCTTTAAATTGGGTACTATTTGACTTATTAACTTTATTACATATATGTTATAAACGCTCAACTATCCTTTTATTATTATATTTATCTTCTTCTCTTTTAATATTTACCATTTTTCTCTTTTTAAAGAAATACTTTTTAATAGAATTTAAATCTTTTGTGTAGCAACTGTTTTTAAGTAAAATGATCTTAACTTATTGAGACAAAATAAGTTAATTTGATTGTACCCCCTCTCTTTTTCCTCTCTCCCTTCACTGCATCACTTGACGATGTAAGATGAAATCTTCTTCTACTCTTCATTACGAGATTTTCCCCGAAGTCACGACGTCTGTGGGTACCTGTAGTTAGTGTAGTTTTTAGATCCCATTTTAAAATAGATTTTTGAATTAGTTAAAAAGTACGACAATGTAAACTATTTTACTAAACACCACATTAGTCTTATTTGTAATTAAATCAGTGATTAATTACAACAAGTATTCCACATTGCTATGCTACACTAATATTATTTAACTAGTGTCTAATCTTTGTGGTTTTCGCATTAAACATTTGTAAACAATGTGTTTAGCATTAAATTAATTGCTTGGAATTAGATGTTTTAGAAGCTTTTGTTTGGCATAAAATCTACTTATAAACATTAATGAAGGGAGATACTCCAAAGTTCTGAATATTTCTAGGATTTGGATCAAACTGCTGTGATGGCCAAGCCTCTGATTTACTTTCACTACGCACAAGGAATGGGAGATCCAAAGTACATGCCTGTTACGAGCTTCTCGGATCTTCAAAATCTCATCAAAGATGCCCTGAACACCTACAATGAGCTGAACTCCATAATGAATCTTGTATTGTTCGACGACGCCGTCAATTACATTTGCCGCATAAGTCGGATCCTTGAATCTCCTAGAGGAAACGCGCTTCTCGTTGGAGTCGGTGGGAGTGGAAAGCAAAGTTTGGCTCGTTTGGCTTCTTTCATTTCCAGTCTTGACGTATTTCAGATTGCGCTTCGAAAGGGTTATGGATTGACTGAACTGAAGTCAGATCTTGCCATTCTTTACCTGAAAGCAGGAATGAAAAACATTGGAAGCGTTTTCCTCATGACTGACGCTCAAGTTGCCGAAGAGAAATTCCTTGTTCTCATTAATGACATGCTCGCGTCAGGTGAAATCACTGATCTTCTCCCTGATGATGAAGTCGAAAACGTGATAACTACCATGCGGAGCGAAGTAAGTTATTTCACAAACTTTATTTGAATTGCACATGGTACTTATTTAATTGATCAATTAATGAAATTAATTTAAACATTTTAAATTAATTAGGTCAAATCCGTTGGTCTTCAAGATACAAGAGAGAACTGCTGGAAGTTTTACATTGACCGTGTCCGAAAGACGTTAAAAACAATCCTTTGTTTCTCACCTGTTGGCTCGACACTTCGGGATCGTTCAAGAAAGTTCCCTGCTGTTGTTAATTGCAGTCAAATTATCTGGTTCCATGATTGGCCTCACGAGGCTCTCATGAGTGTAAGTCAAAGGTTTGTGAAGGAAATCAAAGTTTTGCCCCTGGCTCTCCATGACCCAATTGCTCGGTTTATGGCCTTTGTCCACTCGGCTGTGCAGGGAATGAGCAAGACATATTTGCAAAATGAGAAAAGATACAACTACACCACACCGAAATCTTTTCTCGAACAAATTGATTTATATGGAAAACTTGTAACGGCGAAACACAATCTGGCCTTGTCACGAGCTGATCGACTTGAGTCCGGTTTAACGAAACTCGAGTCTTGTGCACAGCAAGTTGAAGGACTCAAGAAAGTCTTGGCCACTCAGGAAGTCGTACTCAAAGAGAAGAACGACAAAGCAGAGCATCTCATTAAAGTGGTGGGGAAGGAGACGACGGCCGTGAGCTCGGAAAAAGAATCCGCTGCAGTGGAAGAGAAAAAAGTAGCCGTTGTTGCAAAAGACGTTGCTGTAATTAAAGAAGTGTGTCGAATTGAGCTTGAAAAGGCTGAGCCAGCGCTTCAAGCGGCCTATGCTGCTCTTAACACCTTGGATAAGGGTAACTTGACTGAGATGAAGACTTTCACCACTCCACCACCGGATGTAATAAGAGTCGTCTCCGCCGTTTACATCCTTTGGGAAGGAACGAGAACTGGGAAAATTCCCAAGGAAAATACTTGGAAAGCAGCCAAGGTAAACCTTATTGCTTTACATTTAATTTCTTTAAATTAAATGACTAACTTTTCATTTTTTGCATAATTACCTACTAACAAACTATAACCAAAAGTTATCTAAATCTAAATCAATTTATTTTTTAGGCCTCAATGATGTCTGATATCAGTAAGTTCTTGGATGGTCTTCGAAAGCTCGACAAAGAGAAAATTACAATGGCAATGACGGAAGCCATGAAGCCCTACACCGACTATGCTGGATTTGTTCCTGAGCTAATTAAGTCGAAGAGCTCAGCTGCTGCCGGTATTTTAATTAGATAATTGAAAATTTTTTGTATTGTTCATTGTGAAATGTTGAATATTATCTAGCAATAATTACTCAGATTAGCAAATTAGGTATAATTAAAACAAATTGAATTTTTAGGACTCTGCTCATATGTCATCAACGTTCTCAAATTTAACGACGTATTCCAAGACGTGGCTCCTAAGCGCAAAGCCTTGCAAGAGGCAACTGATACTCTCAACCATGCGCTTAGCAAGCTCACTTACCTCAAGAAACGCATTAAGGTTCAATATTAATATTATTTTTATTTTATTTATTTGTAAATAAAGTTAAAAATTAAAGATTAAAATTTCATCTCCAT
>VJMY01001511.1:0-11689 GCA_009869795.1 Neelides sp. FZ-2019 | reverse complement strand
TAATATTAATATTAATATTCAAACATGAATTATTCTTATTCTAAGATATACATAATATATACATAATATATGTTTCTGTATGTGTAGGTACCAATGGTGTAATTGATATATTATTTGTAAATTTTAAGCTTATTTTTATATATTTACATAAATATTTATTAATATTTTAAATTTTAATTACAATTACAATAAAAATACTGATAAACACTTGATAGAATTTATTTAGCTGATTTAGCTTATTGTCTGAAATTAGGTAGCTAATTTAGTGACCTAATGATAAGTGTGCTGTAATTTATGAATATTTAACTACAATTGAACTCGATTTCATTTATGTTATTTTACTCATTTCCTAAGTCTATTTAAGTTTTAAGTTTAATTGTTACAAGTTCTTTGTATCCATCCGATAGTTCTTGAATCGCAGAGCAAGTCGTGTAAAATCGGATAAATAATAACACAATATTGTTGAACCTCTGCTGAAAATGAAAGAAATATGTACAAATGAGTCACTTCCACTAAGAATAAAATTACAAAGTAAGATATGCTTAATTTTATGTAGAAAGCGAACGGCATTTGAATGCATTTGACCTTGTACATGTAAGAATTCTCAAACAAAAATTATTAATTGTAATTAGCTAAATATAACAAAATATCGTATTCCATGGATTTATTCGTTTAGTAATTAAAATATTTACTTTGAAGTGTATGGCATTTTCGTCTTTTATAAATTGTAAGTACGTGTTTTACATTTTATAAGTTTAGTTGAGAAAATGAAGAAAAAGAATCAGAAGAATAATGTGTGTGATTGGATTTCACAGAAACTGAGAAAAGCTTAATTGAACAATGATATTTTAATATAAAATGTACTAAAGAACTAAATTATATTTGACTTTTCATGGAATGAAAACAAAGAGAAAGAAAAGACTCAAAGAATTCGTTCCTACTAAAATAACAAACATTATTCCTAAACCTATATATCAAATTGCATTTCATATTTTAGTATACGGTTGTTTTCCATAGCTACATTATTTATACTAATATGTAGCCAATCTTACTTTAATAAGGCATAAAAAGAAGGATTATTAGGAATTGAAGTAAATATTTTCTCAATTGATTATCATAAATCCTTGTATTCCGTGCTTCCTAAATATAATATAAGTACATAGTGTAGGTACATACATGTAAATGTACGTGATGATCAAAAGAAGGAATGTAAAGCAGGAATTTAATGAATTTTAGCTGTTGAAGAAAAACTTTTTAGGTTTTGGGTTCTGTTGTGTAGCTCAGAGTGTTTGGATGATTTCATATTTTTTCCGAAAGTCCATTTTTTGAGTCTTGGGGTCCAATTTGTCTTTTTTCTTTGCCGCGAGTTTGGCTCGCATTTCCTGGGCGGTCATGTTCAAATTCAATGACTTGTCCGACGAGCTCGACGAGTAAGGCGTTGGAGAAGGCGAGGTCGAAATGCTCTCTGGAGGAGTCGGCGACGCCCCGGTTGAACTCATCTCTTCGTCGTGCATGTTCCCGTTCTTCATCATCTCCTTCTTAAGAGAGTTCCTCTTGCTCTGAAAAAATGGGAGAAATCTCCATAAGCAAGTTTTATAATTCAATGACTCATTTCACTAATGGCGGAAATAGCCAAGTTAAAGGACTTTTCAACTATTTAGCTCGACTTGGTTCGTTCAAGTTCGTTGTGTAATCCTTTGATTACTAGGCATTATTAGATATGTGAAATGACAAGTGGAATTATGCCATTCTTCACACGCTTTAATCTTATTGAAGGTTTATGGGCTTAATAAACTGACTGAAATTCCTCTTTTCAGCTCTACTATACACGTCCATTAATTAAACACAAAGCAAATATGTAAGTATATACTGTTTGCAACTTTAAATATGCTCGCAAGTCACAAATATTCTTTTTTCCCTTCTTTCTCAAAATTATAATTTGAACATTTAGAAATGCAAATGAATAGCTACATATGCAGGCAACGCAACGTGTATGAGATTCTGAACGCAAATTTTAATGCAAATAGTTTAAATTACCTATTGTATATAATTGACTTTGCATTGTGTATTATAGTATTAAATATACTCGTGCTATTTGTAATAATTTGTATTACAATTCATACAATTTATATTACTTATATGATAATTAGAACTAATTCCTAAATCCATCATCGACATAACAAATATATTAAAATGTTATATGCAAATCCTATCCTATCCTGATTAAAAACAAATACATGTAGATTTGAATGAAGGAAAGATGAATTCCTTACTTGACGCTTGATTAGTCAAAATGGGTTTTATTATTTATGTATTATGTATGTATGAAATTCTTGAACAATGAGCATGTGACCCAATTCTCAAAGTGGAGCAATCCGAGGGTTTTCTCTCATAGTGCGAGTAAAGTGGATTGAAATGCATAGGTTGAAGGTATTTGAGTGAGACAGTGAGACTCAAGTACTCAAGTCGAGGGACACTCAAGCGGTGGAATCAATGAACATCGAGGATTCTCTTTTGTCCAATGAACCAATTACATAAGCCATTGTTTAAAGCAGGCCTAATTATCGGAATATGTGCGGAGGCATGCGGCTCATATGATAATTCATATCTTCACATACATACCAAAGAAATATAAGTACATGAATAAGTTGAGATTTATATTTCATTCTCTCAATATGTCAAAGGGTATGAATTGGTTCAATTCGTAGTTTGAGCACATGTGAACATGAATGCACTTTGTGGAGCTTTAAATTCTCCATCATTCATGGATGGCGAGAAACTTTCAAAGGAATTAAGATTTCCTCAAGTCGGAGGGCTCAGGATGGCAAATTAATTTTGATTAATTAGGTTGCACAAAGTGTTTTCAATCCTCGTCTTGGGCCTCGTGAAGTTTATTAAGCTGCTCAGTCATGTTCCAATTCTATTTAGCATAATCCGTCTTACCCCAACTGAAGGTTAGATGTGAAGGAAACTCTCGTCTTCGACGCGTCACATTCCTCTTCACAACATGAAAAATTGATGCCTCAGAATGGGATTAAAACTAATTGGGCTAATACTAATTGATAAAGTCTAACATTAAATTTCAGAGTTCCCCAGTAGATCCAACCCAATGAAAAGAAAAATAATGTATTGGCATATTTAACACTTTTTCCACCATTTCCTACTATAACCTAAGCTAGCCTAAAATTAAATACAATTTCCCTCAGTGGAACCTTTAAACTCATTTTATGCTATCCTGGATAAACATTCCATTCATTTACATACCATGCATACTAATTTTAAATCATATTTACCCATTTACGTATTATCCATGCTAACGATAAGTATATATAAGGTATGTATAGGCTTCACGTTTCGGTTCATGAATTTACCAAGTAAATGAGATTTCATCAATGTGCCACAATACATATTCATCATCATTGAAGGGAAATGTTAGTTCCTGTATTTTAATAACTGTTTGTGACGAACTAATCAAACTGGATAGCGAAGGTTGGAGGAAGAATCCTCAAAGAAATAAAAAATGAATTAATCAATAAAACCTCCTGACGTCGAATTGATGTTCATCTCTCAACGTAAAATAATAATAATAAAAAATTCCATGAAGCGCAAAGGAGCCAATGGCAACACGAGGAAGCTCTTTGCACTTATTTTTTCTCTTTCTGGATTTTCAAATCTGCGCAAAATACTCTCCCAGCATATTCTAGCCTAACAATCCCTATAATGTACATATTATATGTATTTATATAAATGCCTCTCTCCCATCCTCCTCTTGAATGTCCCTCTAATGTCAACACTCGTTGATTCTCTCGCATCGTCCAGGTTTACAACAAGTGTGGTTTTGATTCCAAGCGAGCACAAGTTCCTACAACCCGAACCCCCGTGTATTCCAAACATTGCAAATGTTCGAATCTGTCAAATACAGTGTACAGATGTATAATATGCATTTAGGAATCGTGTGTGTAATAAATCCATTAACTAATAGAGACAATCAATGGAATCCATCAAATGAATGTGAGAGTGAGTCATGATGACGAGGGAGAGAAATGCCGTACATTTAAAACATTTACTTATATGAGTATACTTGTGGATTAGATGTGAAGTGAGGATGTGTTCCTCCACATCAATTTCGCAATAGGAATGAACAGGAGGCTGGATCTTATTTGTCAAATAGGAAGTGCAAACGAGTTGATTATCTCACTAAGCACATAAGATAGTGAAGGGATGTGAGTGTTCTTGTTCCTGCTACTTTGATGTATTTACCAGGGCCCACTAGTATTTACTACCATCCTATCATGCTACGTAGAGAACTCACAAGATCTACTCGTTTGAATGTAAAATATATTTACAATATATAATGAAGATTATGATTATTTTAAAATACAAATGTTGTTTTGTGATCCTCGCCATTTGAGTGATGGGATGCACATTGGAATATGATACCTGATCATAATAAGCATAACAGATTTGAGGTGTCGTGTTTCCAAATAATGCTTTTGTACATTATAATCCGCCAATAAAATGGTGAATAGAATGGTAAGGATGAGCGGGAAGGACGATAAGAGAGATTCTTGAGCTATTGCTATTGGAGTGCCGCAGAGAATTCACAATGGAATGTGTGTACACCATGTTGGTACTTTTTTGAGCTCCATATGGATGGCTCATATGGTGGTAGGTTCTTGAAACTCCTCTTGAACGAGACGTCGATGGGGAAAGGAAATGGGAAACGATCAATTTTCAATTCAAATTCACATTGTTTCCTACTCCGCGTTCTCTCATTAATTCTCCATTTTCATCACATATATAATACTATTTAAATACAACAAACTCCTGTTATTCTACTGCTAATCTCTAACAAATAAACTGCGAGAACTCAAAGATTTAAGATTTTTTAAACCAATAACTCTCCAATGAAATATGACTTTTTTGTAATATGATAAACAAACGTTGTTTAATTAGACATGTACATAATCCTAATTACAATGAATGAATAAAAATAAGCATACTTTTCCTTCTCTACAAGTAGTACCTAATTGATAGTAAGTAGTTGTAAGTATTTAAGTAAAAACTCGTGTTAATTCTAACCAAAAGAAGATAAAACTATTTATGAAAATTATCGCTTGTAATAAAATAATTGTGAAATATGGTCATATAATATTAATTAATCATTGAATATATTTAAGAATTTTGAATGTGTATTTTGGCTCACTAATCGTTCGACTCATGGTCGATTTTTACTGTTTGTTTGGCATTCACTATAAAATGACTTTTATGACCAGAAGTTATTTAGATTTGCCCAAACGTAATTCCTCAAAGAGCGAATTCACACTACAAACAACAAATGAGCATATGATGAAATAATGACATATTATGAAATTATGATATATGACACGAGCGAAAAATACATCACTTGAACTATTTCTCCAATAAGTAGTCCTTGTAGAGTATTAACAATCATGTTCCATTAATGTTTGTGCACAAGAACAAAAGCTTAAGTTAAATGTATAAAACTTATTGTATTGATGTCAATGTGTTCAACGATATCAAGAGATTTTCCCTTTATCTCGTAATAATTGATAACTTGATACCCATTGCTTGGCAGTCATATTTAAATATTAAGTTTTTCCTATTCAATCGTACTATTATAAATACTATTATTTAATTTTTTTGTTAGTTAGTAACGTTCCCACCATGAACATACTTAACTTTCAATTATTAGTTTTTTTTCTTTTATTAGGTACCTTACCAATTGTCGAAAAGCAAATGAGTTTTGTTGTTTAATTATTAATATTAGGCTTATAAAATGGGATTTGGATATCTAAATTTTAATTAACCACAAGATTCATTTCATATAATGGCTCGAGCTTTCATCCTGGTAGGCCAACTCTCTAATAATCAGAGACTAATTTTCCCAATTTGTCATTTAGTATAAAGGAAAGCGCGAGGCTGAAACGAACTTGGGAATTTCCAATGCTTCAATATTAATGAATGTAAATCTGACCGGCAGCGACCCCGAGCCGGACCCGCTGTCCGAAGCATGAGAAGTCCCATCGTCGTCCATGTGGCCGTTTCCGTTGATTTCTTTATTTTGAGTTTGAGTGGCGTTGAGGTTCGCGATCTCGGCTGGCCTTGGTACTGGAGTCTGAATAATCCATGACACAGTCAAACACTTGTTCAACTACTCCGCTTTCAAATTTCGTGTTTGTTTGGGAAATGAAAGAGTTAGGAGAAGTTTTTGTATTTGATTACCTTGAGATACAGCACGTTGGGCATTGCTCCAGTGACGACAATGTTCTTTGACTTGTAGTAGTTGTCTGCGACGTCGTCGAGGACGAGGAGCTTGGTTTCGTCGGCGACAGCTTTGATTCGTTGGACGACTTGCTTGTGGTTCTCGTTCGAGATGTTGGTTCCGTTCACCTCCAGGATCCTATCCTGGGACTTGAGCCCGGCGGCCTCGGCCGGCGACCCCGGGTCCACCTTCCCAATGTATTGCCCGGGCTTGGACTTTTCCCCGTGTAGGTTGAAGCCGTAGCCGTCGAAGTCCTCCCATTTGAACAAGTGGCAAAGACGCGGCGGCGGAGCGTCGACCAGACTCTCGCTCTCCATCTTGCACCCAAGTGACAAGATCCTGAGAGCCCGAGAACTTTGAGGGAGAGTCTTAACAAATAAGTGGATGCCCTGACTTTCCTCGCGGTCGACTCCTCATTTAACTCTGCGAGAGAGCTGACGTCGTCCGCGTACAACACGAGGACTTTCCACGGGACGGTGCTGTGGAATAATCTCACTTCTCAATAGGACCAACCCAAAGGAAACCACTTTTCAGACCCAAGGATGAAGCCTCCCATTTAATTGTGAGAGACCGTGAAGGTTCCCCTCTTCCTCCCCCTACTTTCAACTCCCTGCTTCCCCGACAAACCTTTGTCGCCCCTACCACCACCCATGGTGGATGATGGTGAATGCAGGTGGATTCCATATTCCATCACCCCGCTCTCACTAAAAGCCTCAACTACATTACATACGCTTCAACAATACTCAACATACGCCTCAAGTGTCACATCTCATTCATGCTCAAATGTATCTTAACTACTCCTCTTCTTGCACAATTCTACGATTGATGTGGAGTTGTCTATATGGCTACTTCCGGTTCTCGGCATGTCTTTCAAGTTACAAGCTATCAGACACACACACGGAAATTATCCCTTCTTCTTTTTAACTTGTCAAAAATAAAATACAAGCACGCTAGACTCGGACTTGTCTGTGTATGAATATACATGCTATGTCCTATGTGCAATTAAATTAAGTTCTTAGATGGGAGATTGAACCAAAAATGAATGGCAATTAGCAGTCCATAAATGGTCCATCATATAATCATTCTCAAAATTACCTATGATGTATACTTAAAGACATTTAATGTATTCATGTATAGTTTGAATTACAAGCCAATCAGAATCCTGAGAAATGACATACTATCAAGAATTATATATAATGCAGAAGATACTAGCGGTAGCGTCGTCCCAAACATATCTTATTTTTTCACTTACACTTAGATGTACATATTTTTTTGTTAAATTTAATCATTGAACTAATAATTTTTGTTGCATTTTAAATTTTAAATATTATTCTAAGCGTCTTATCATGGTAGTGAACATCTTAAATATTGTAATACACTACAAATTATAAATAACTTAATCTATTATAATTCTGAAGTGAAATGCTATAATATAATTTATATTACCTATATATTAATCAGTCTTTAATAATAATTATGTCACTATATTGTACTTTGCTTCTATAATCTCTTTCTTATAATTTTTGGACTATTAATAAACTTTCATTTTTATCTTTTCATGTAATTTAATTCAAATGAAATGAAGCAAATATGTTATTTTGGCAACTAAAGTATATATTAAGGAAAGATTGAGAGAGAAAAGTGGAATATTCTAAACTATTAGTATGTAGAGTAAAGGTGACGTCACTGCCATTTTCTGAATGCAAGTGGGTAAACTCGCCTTTCGTCTATTCACATGTTTAAAATATTCCTATCTTATGCCCAAAGCTTGTGAATTCTATTTACTAACTCTATAGGATTCCAAAGAACTATTTTGCGTAACTGTCAATTTTAAATTGCTAAAATTTCAGTATTTTTGTTTGTATTATTAAAAATATCAAAAAGATTAGTTTTAAAACAAACCATCCTCTTGCTATAAATATAAAATATATATAATTTACTAATTTACCAGGTATAATCCATAGCTTCATTAGGAGAACGAATATGCATGTTTTATATCCTTAGGATTAGTGCAGTTTACTTATATTGCTATAAGCATGCCACAAATGAACTATCTATATTCCCATAAAGCCTGCGCAATACTTTAGAGACTTTTTCTCTTTATAAATTTCATACAATGTGACGGCGAACTTCTCTTATTGACTCCTTTCCAAATCTTATTAATTTCAATTTGAAATAATTCACATTCATATCTACTAAATACAATTTCATCACATCAAGAGGCGTCTTCCAGTTTGGCTCAAGAAAATTGAACTTTCAAACGACCAACGTACAAGTTCTTGAAAAATTGCGAATATTTAATAATCAATTCGTCCTTCTCGTCTTGAAAGAATAGGCCAGAATCTTAATTATTTTGGAAAAAGAGGTCTCTTTTCTTCAGCCCCGTTTCTTGTTCAATTTTTGGCACTCGACTCGAAATTCCTTCAAGTATATTTTTGTTTTCTGAGTTTTAGAAGTCTAGTAAGGACTTAATAGGATCACCTATTTAGTTTAAATTAAATCCATTCATACCTGAACCTGTGCATTCAGGAAAACTTTATGTAATATTGATAATCAAATCGATCCCTATTTATCATTTTTACTATTGGTTATAGTTTGAGAAATGAGAATATTTTGCGCATAGCCTTTATTTAATTATGCAACCCAATTTCAATTTATTAATTTATTGGTCACAGGAGAAGACGAGCTTCTAAGGAAAATTCAATTTCGATCAAGACTAATAATGGAGGAATTTGGTTTAAAAATGAATAAAGAAAAACCCATCTGGACTTTGAATGAATGTCAGGCGTTAAAAGGCCAAGTGAACTGAAATAAACTGGATTGCAATTGAACAAGAATAATTGGCTTAAATCAATTTGACTCCAGCGTGTCTCCAAAATGGCTCCTCAATTCCTCTCAATCCTTAAATACGTTTTATCACTTAAATAATTGGAAGTTCATTCAGGAGGAGTTATGGCTTTAAAAATACCACAAATTCACAATCTCTCCCCATCGCAATTGACAAATATCATTAAAGACAATTCCAAAAAGGTAAATTTGTTTTTTCTTTACAATTACCATATTAGGAAATTAATAAGAATTTGCACAATTTTGAATTTGATTCAAACTCATTATCTCTTTGACATTTTAGGCCAAGCTAATTGATTGCAGAACTTTTATTGAATATAATGACAATCACATTATTGGATCAGTCAATGTTTGTTGTTCCAAATTAATCAAACGTCGTCTTCTGCAAGAAAAGGTAATTTGAGCTGTGAAGCATTTGGGCTTAACTACGTCTTAACGCTAATAAAAATGTAAATTGAGTTAATTCAGTAATGAGTTTTACACCATGATGTACTTAGTGGTTCAACGAATTATGTCCCATTGAAAATATTGATATGAATATGCGCGATGAGACATAATTCGTTGAACCACTACGTACAAGGCTAATACGCTTGTAGGCTTCAACTTTATTTTTTAAATGCCTCGTTAATTGAATTTTATTCCTTTGTAGATTTCTTTGAAAGACCTCCTTCTTCATTGTCGAATTGAAATTGAAGAAACCTCTGAAGTTGTTGTTTATGACCAGAAAACTGCCGTTATTGAAGATGTTTCTCCAGATAGTTTCATTGCCATCTTAGTCAAAAAGCTCGTCCAAGTATTTGACAAAGTATCTTTATTATCAGGTACGGAGATCATTACTCGCAATTATTTAGTGAATTTAGTCTCAGACTTGGATAAAAATATCCCTAATTTGCTCTTTTCCCTTTAGGAGGGTTTCTGAGCTTCAATCTGATATATCCAGATTTGTGCGAAAATAAAGTATGGAAATATCCAGGACTCACAACTCTTTCTCAACCTTGCTTACCCATTTCAAGTATCGGAGCAACGAGGATTCTTCCGTTCCTTTACTTGGGTTCGGAAGAAGATGCGAACAATAAGGATCTTCTCCAGGTGAGCTCACTAAACTAATTGGAATTTCTTCTTCATACGAGTTCCATGTTTTCATCTCGGTTTTAATGAATGAATCTTTTCAGAGTCACAATATAACTTATGAACTAAATGTAAGCAACAAATGTCCGAAGCCTGACTTCATTACCGATGGGCATTTCTTGAGAATCCCCGTCAATGATAGTCATAATGAAAGACTTCTACCATTTTTCTGTGAAGCCTTCCAATTTATAGGTTAGTATTTACACAATAAATAATTCATTTTGTAAAACCTTCACTCAATTTGTTAATCATATATGAACATTCTTTTTGAAACTTAAATCTAAAAAGTTCTAATATTAATTTATCCATATATCATATATCCATTTCTCCATTAGTTGTGAACTTATTTCAATTTTTTTAAATCAGATAAAGTTCGGGAATCGAATGACAGTGTTCTTGTTCATTGTTTGGCTGGGATTTCGAGGTCTCCCACAGTGGCGATTGCCTACGTGATGCGCCATATGCAACTGACCTGCGAAGACGCTTACCGCTATGTCAAGGCCAAGCGAGCGAGCATCTCTCCCAACTTCAACTTCTTAGGACAATTGCTCGAGTACGAGGGCGAGTTGATCTCGGAGAGAATTGTGGCAGCGAGTCCGGAGAGCGCCAGAGACTCGGCATCTTCTTCCCAATCTTTCACCACCTGCTCGGTAGTAATGGCATTCTTTCCTAAATACTCCCATTGGGATCAAGGGACTCATTGTTTGAATTTGAGTAGGAATCTTTTGTTCCTTCATTGGCTCTCTCGACACCGCCGCCGACTCCGCCGCCGACGGAGGTTCAAGGAAAGCGAACCAATTTGTCTCTCCGCATTTCTCCATTTGCGTGCAAGTCTGGGTCAAGTGAGCTGAGTCCGACGAGTGCCATGGCGCGGCTGCAGTTCTGCTCGGTCGAGGCCGGGAAAGAGAATCGCTCGCTGGGGCTTGGGCTCCGTCCCACGCGGCTCCTCCCAACCACCGTGGCTTCCATCCAGGAGGAGGAAGAGCGAACGTCGAGTCGCGAGATGACCAAGTCGGTGACCCGGAAGTCCATTTCCATCTCCGTGTCCAAGGGCTTCCGGAACCGGAAATTCTCCGCCGAGCAGAGCTTTGAGCGCGCTGGGGACTTTGCGGAGGCTGGCGAGCCCAAGCACAGCGGCTATGATGGGAAGAACAAGAAGTGTCGCGTGCACCAGATCTCATTGGAGAAGGACGTGGAGATCCAGGGCTTGCCCTCGCTCGCCCCTTTTCCCACCTCATACTCGCGCTCGGACTCGGGTAGCACCTCCGGCATCGGCTCGGAGATCTCAGAGCCCCATGACATCCCCACTTCTTGGGATCTCTCCGACTCAGCCTCTATCATCGACGACGGCGTGTTCTCGGATTTCCCCCACAGTTCCAGAATGGCAAAATCCCCACCGAGGCAGCTTCAAGTAACCTCAATTACACC
>VJMY01001510.1:0-11703 GCA_009869795.1 Neelides sp. FZ-2019 | reverse complement strand
CTATGTGCAGATGTCTATGTGGTTTATTCAAAAATTTTAAAGCATATTTAATTAACCGAGAGACTTGTTAGGAACATCCGTGTATTCCATTATATATAGTTCATCTAAGGTTTAGGTCAGTCTCAAGGATGGGAGTATGTGAAATGTAAAAAATAAAATAAAAAAACTCTCTGTTAATAAATAAGATTATAATTCTATTCTAAATGAATTACTATAACCTAATAAAAATGGAGGATTTGAAGGGTAAAAAGTCTTTAGGTACCTTTTCCTGCTAATTCCAAACTCATTTATACTATTTATTATCAAAAGCTGGCAAAACTGGTTTTTTTGGTGATTTATTGAGTAAAAATCTTGCATTGACGGTCTTTTAAATAAAAAGGATTAGAAAATTTTCATTCACTAAAGCTTCTTCAAAAGATTAAGTATATTTCTTAACTTTCCACTTATTTGTCATTGATTTTATTTACTTTTGAATTATTTTGATTAATTTAATTACTACTTTAAATTAATTATTAACATGAATCCCGAATCTGATCCATTGATACGGTGAAAAATTAATTTGCATTGAAGAGGCTAACGTTAGACTAAATTACTATTTAAATAAAAACGCAATTAAAACAAAAGCCAAAAGTTTGTTTTTAAAGTACTGTTTGGCAATGTCCTGCGTTGTGATTTTATTCCTTCTTGCGATAATATTCTATTTCATTGGAATGCCCTTTTTTAAAGACAAAATCTACAACGAGTCTGAGAAAAGTCGCAAAGTTGAGAATATCAAGTAAGTTGGCATAATTAATAATTAAATATAAATATATTAAATCATAATTATGCGTGTTTGTCTTTACATTAAAGTAATATCACACAACCATTTTATTGAAATTATTACAATTACAATATGTGATTTAAATATTATGATTATTAAATTATATTAAAAAGGTTGAATAATGATTTATATTTAATTATTAATAATTATGATTATTTTGAAGTTTCTGCTGTCTAAATGTCCAAAAAGAAGGAATCTGCCAATTTCGGATTCATCGTTCAACAATGAAATGCTACAAGGTTGGAAGTCGAGGTCCGTGTAATAAGAATATGATTTTTCATTTGGAAGACCCGAGTTCGGTTTATGGACAATGCGGTTGTGATTACGAGAATCATAACCGATCTCTTATTTTGGATACAAATGGTCAAAATTGTTTCTTTGTTTTTGAGCAGGTAAGAATTTTCGATCGAATAGGCAATATAGAATACATTTCTCCTTCACTCTGTAAGATAATAATTGTAGTTCTATTGATTAGCGTGTCGTTAACAAAGAGTAGATTTAATATGCTATATTTATATAGAAAAAGTGATTGCTATATTCGTAACATTCAGTAATTATTCTAGTGATCAATAATGTCAAGAAGCTTCAGGTAGTATTGGAGTTTGAAATGAAATGTTAGTTTATATGGAAGAGTGATTTCATCAAATACATTCTTCTTGATTCGTACATCTTCAATCTACAATGTAGAACTATCTAATTTACACATGAATCAGACGGAATGATAAAATGACACCATTCTTATATATTTACTTATTTACCAATAGCCATGAATTAAACAATGAACAAATTCGATAAGTATGCATATTTGTATCTTTAGGTTAGGTACTTTTTCTTCTCAAGGATTTGTCATTTTAGCTCTAATTCTAATTCATCTAAATTCAAAGGTACCTTGTTACTCGTCAGACAAGTTAACAGGGTGCCTTATAAAGCAGCCCAATAAAGGCATTTTCTAAGACATGCCTTAGAAATGCCCGATAATCCTACATGGATTATAGATATGAGACATTTATTATTTATATATCCCTATATTGGTTTAAATACTACTCCATTGACAACATTTACTTAAATTTCTATTAACTATTAAATTTATAGTTCTTTAGTTAATAAAAGCTATAATGAAAATAAATGAAATAATATTAAAGTTGATTTTAATAGAACGATCTAACAATAAGAAGTGAGAAAGAAAATTTAGAAGGCGCTTGATCGAATAAAGACACAAATTAAATGCTAATTTTCTCAAATATTTTTTATAGGGCAAATGCCTTATAAGGCATTTTGGTCAATGCCTTAAGTCATTTATCGGACATCAGTCATGCCTTATGAAACCCTGCTAGTTAAATACATAAAATCAAAATCCATTGGTCATGCCACGGCAAAAACTCTATATACAAATATATTGATACTGAAGTATTCATTTAGTATAAAATAAACTATGTATGTATACGTTGTATAAGTAAGAATACTGGAATCTCATAAGGTTGTTTCCAATTTCCAACACAAAAATAAAAATTTTTCTTAAAATACGATATTTTAACAAAAAAACACAATTATGTAAGTTTGCAAATAATATAGAGATTGACGCTGACCGATGAAGCAAATTTAACATTAATACAACGACAACAGTTCGATCAGGTTAATTTAGTTAATAGGTGTATTAACTGTATAACGTATAGCCAATTTAAAACTAGCAAACTATAAATAGGTCTGTATTCTGTTAAATTATTAAATAGTTATTTATAAACTCAATTTTTAAGATATTTCTGAAACATTTTAATGTTTTGTAATTAAGTGTATCTTACATTAAATTACGTGATGTACATGATACGTGAATGTACAAAATGTCGATATGTAAAAGAATGTTATTTATTGGGATAAGTTATATAATGAAATGCCATTTTGTTTTTAGGGTTCTTGTCCTGATGGGAAATGGATAACTTTGAGTTATATGGAAGACAATTTAAGTTTGAATCCGATTGCTAGTTGTGAAGACTCCTTATGCAAACTCGAGAGCGGGAAAAAACTCGTTCCTTTACTAGTTAAAACACCCAACGGTGAAGAAACACTCGAATGCGTGGAACTTCATGAATTTTCCCAATATTGTCCTTATTCTTCCATAAATTATACAATTGAATTTACACCTGATTCCCTTTATCCCGAGTGTGTTCATATTTCTCAACACGTTGAATTAGAAAGCCAGGAGCCTCGGAGCGAAAGATTAACTTGGTATAAGTCTCAACAGTATGCAACAACTACAAAATCTGCGATCGACCAAAGAGAAAAATTCTCAGTCGTTGCGCCTGGAGCAAGTACAACATTAGACTATAATATAGAAAAAATCAAAAGGAGAAAAGGGAAGCGTGCTGCCAACCCAGAATTTCGACTAGGCTAATAAGACTATGTATATAGTTCAAAGCTAAATTGGAAAAAACCCAAAAATAATATTTTTTAGTGTAAATTCATTTAAAAAAATCTCGTAATATCGACTTATCTTATTGTCTACCGGCTATACCAATCTTTTTCTCAAAAAATTCATTTTATTTAGTGTTACAGCCTGGTTACCTTAGTATTAGCTGAGCTACCGAATCCAAAACTATTTAAAAGTTATGTGAAAAAAGCTTTGTTTTATAACCTTCTATTAAATAAATGTAAATATCGAAATTAAAAGGCATTTCTGTTATTTTTTTGAAAGCTGAGTGTGTGAAGTTAATGCATGTTTATCATTTTATATTTAGTAGCATATGTTGCATCAATTTATAAACACAATAGTAAAATATATGTGAAACTGTAAATCGATCTTTAGAAAGAGCAAACCCCATATCGACGAAGTCCTAGAAGAAAATAAAGCCATGTAATGAAGATTAACGAAAAAATCTTGATTTTGTTATACATAAGAACATATAATGCAAGCAGGTAGTTGGTGTAGGAACTGAAATGTTGCAGATACTAACTTAATCATTTAGGAATTACTGTTCCCTCTGTGAATGTTTACTAATTGTAATACGAATTAAATTGAGTAAAAGCCATAACAAGCGTGCTAAGTGAAAGGTTCTATTGAAATTATCTGTAGTGCTAATTTTACTCTTCTTTATCTCTCTTTTTAACATTATTATCTAATTATTCCATTCCTTATGTATGCATAGAAGTAATGTAATGATAATAAATATTTATATAGTACTAACTAGGTAGGTAGTTAAAAAGTCAATGGCTTGCAATTAAGTAAAACACTAATTTCTGAAAATTCAAGTTACAAAAATACATTTTTATTAATGTCGCCTCCTTTAAAGCTAGCATAACAATGTGATCAAGCAAAATTACACCAATATTTAAATTTTTGCCATTGTAATTTTCATTGACTAGTTAATTGATTCATGAAGTTGTATTATTAAATTTTTATTATGAAAATAGTCGTAAAAATAGAATTTTAAATGAAAAAATAAGATACATAACTTTGTAACGTATTTAATTTGGTTGGGATATCTATAAATTCCTTGATTTTTTTCTTTTTACTTCTACTTTACACTTATCCTGATTGGTCAATGTCTTTCTTTTTCTTTTTTCTTTCTTCTTTTCAATCCTTTTTCTTTCCTTGTTCTCTTCTCGCATTTGCTCTTTTAATAATTGCTCACGTTTAACGGTTTCTCGCTTCGTGCGCATCTTCATTTGTCTCTCTGTCACTGGGTTAGTCCTGTAATTAAAAGATCATGTAAATTAGAATCCTTTTTTAACAAGTATAAAACATAGGTATGTTAGGTACCTATGTATATCTTCAATTCATATATTTTTTATAAAACTTAACGATTCAATTTTAAAAACCTCATTGTGAGCTTACAAAAAGAAGTCTTTCATTTTATCCAAATTGGCATCAATGAGCGGGACGGTCTCGTTCAGGCAACGCTTTACGAAAACCTTTGAAATTTGCCTGATTTGGCTTTGAATGAGATTGTAAATGATTTCTGAGTTTCTCTTGTCGACACCGTTTATGATGCTCACGCAATGTTGAATGAGGAAACTCAGCGTGGTGGATTCTGTCATCACGAGAGAATCATCGAAGGATTTGTAGGGCTGAAAGAGCAAAAGAACATTTGGTTGCTCGGCTCGTTTGAGGAGCTTTTTGTAATTAATGGCGTCTCCCTTGATGACTCGGAGCTTATAGCCGACAGCAGCGATGAGCGGTAAGTATTTCCCAGGATTCACAATGAAGTCCATTCGTTGGAACTGGAATTTCTTTCGAAGAAACTCGGGTCTCATGTTGGGAAAATGAGCTTTGGATCTTCCAGCGAGAAATGCATTCATAATATTCTCGCATGGAAGAGGAGCTGTGTGGTAATTCGGATTCTCCCAAGTCCCGAATTTCTCTTTGTTGATCTCTTGAAACATTGAACATAAGGTATCGCAAGATTTCCTTTGGTTTGTCTGGCAAGGATGACTCACGTCTTTCTTCGGGCCTGTGTTAACATCTAAAATAAAAAAAAATAAAAGAAAAAAATTATTTTTTGGCTACCTATGCATGAGAGAAATTCATGAAAAAATTAAGTACTAATACTGAGCATTTCTAACTAAATATAAGTAATTTTTAAAATGGTAATTAAATAAGTTACAATTTTTATTTCCAATCGATTGGATCAAGTGATGGACTTTTGTTGTGTTCATTTTGGCCGTTGGATCAAAGAGAGCAACAAAAGTGATTTCGTTGTTAAGGATTCGCTTCTTGTAGCGCGTGTAAGCCAACCAGTCTTGGATGTCAAACAGCTCAATGTCATCCGTGGGTTGTTCCTTCCAATTGTAATTCTCCTTCTTGGACTTTGCAATCATCATGTTAAGGTTCTTGGCAAAGGCCGACTGGTAATACTCCGTCACGCCGTCGAGACCGAACAGCAATTTAAGGATTGTCAAGATGTAGGAAAGATTCCAGATTTCAATCAAACATGGGTACGGATTCAATAGTGGAACGTCTTTGAGGAGTTCCTCCAATGGAATCAATTTCTCAATCCCTTCAACAAGTCTACTGAATTCCTCTAGAATGAAAAAAATCAAGGAAAGTCAAATTCGACTCTGTGGTTTTAAATTCCTAGTATTTATTTTATATGAATGAAATGAGTTAGGTATATGTGAAAATTTTACTTTTTAGTATTGTATAGTCATATCTATGAAAATGGGCTTTTACCAGGAAGTGCCAATTCTTGAAAATATTTAGAAAACAAGGATTCCATTCGCGGGAATCTGAACTTGACTTGAACGTAGTTGATGAAATCTTCAATATGGCAATGGAGAGAGTAAAAAGAATCATATGGAAGTACAGTCATATTTACGAAATTCCAATTACATTTTGCCTGTTCCGAGGATGAGAAAAGTGACTCGATACTCCGAATATATAATGTGCCGTCCATGATTAACCTTAAGATATTAATTATTTAAGTGATATTATAATTCTCATCATTATTATTATTACCTTATTATTGAATACTTAATTGTAAGTTTATATACAGAAATTACAAAAAGTAATTAAATGAACGGAGATGGTTTATTTCCTATGAAAACTTTAAATTAAAGTGCTAGATATAAGAATAATTCAAATGTTCAACCAATGATAACAATCAAAATTTTTTAAATTATTTTCAATTTGATTGTTATTAAATGGCGGAACATTTAAATTACTCCTATACTTGATATCAAGTTTTCATATGAATTAAACCTTCTCCGCTCATTCATTTCCTTTTTGTAATTTCAGTATAAGATAATTATAATAAATATACTTTGACTATTGCAGAATAATACCACTAATTAAATTAAATTAATTTAGCCATTTTTAATTAAAAATTATTTACTGTTTGATATCTGAATAGACCACGTTGAACCCAATTTGTCGTAAGGCCACAAATAAAATGATGTACACGTGCCTGAAGCTGAATCTTTCTATGGCTAGAATTCTCGCAGCTTTGACTAATTCCATTTTTTTGGAGCTGACTTTGGTGATAGGGAAGGGTTGAATGTTGCCGTAGTCCTGTAGAGATTTTTGAACTATTTTGGTTAGATCGGTGAAATAAAGTTTCTTCTTCTTCTTCTTGACTTGAGGAGGCGAAGAAGGTTGAGAAAATGACTCATAAGCCAAATCGTCTTCAATCATTGAACTCGCATGGGCCAAATATTCTTGCGCGTGAGCTTTTTTCTAAAATCATAAAAATTATTCATTTCCAGGCATTTCCAAAATTGTTTTTTAATTTTGGATAATTTAATAAATGAAATGGTCATCTCTCAACTAACCCGCTCCATGTTATCTCTGCGTTTTTGCTGAGAAAGGGAAAAGTACGTAGGATTATTCAATATCTCTGCTTCTTTCTTTGCCTTCTTCTCCTCCTTTTTCTCTTTCCTACGTTTTTCTCTCTTTTTGTCCAACTTGTCCTTTCCATAAGGTGTTTCATTGTATAAAGTCCAAACGTTCCTATTTAGTCATTTTAAATTGGTGATTTTTTATCCAATGTAAAATTAAAATTAAATCAATGGGTCAATACCACGTTAAATGTACTAATGGAAATATGTAATGACCTTCTGTGTTCGTTGACAGTGATCTTTGAATATTTCAATGATGTTTTTGAGACCAGAATGGCTTGTCTCCTCATAAGGTATCTTGTCCAGATCATGAAGACTCGATCTCTCAAGATTTCAGGAAATCCAACACCGATGAGTCGATTTGTAAAAGTATTCAATACAAAATTGTATATTTCCCAGCTCGTGAGTTGAACCAACGAAGCTAAAAAGGAAAATTCGTATTAGTATTTTATAATAAATTAAAAATCTATTGATTTGATTTGATTTGCTTAAATGCTCATGTTAAATCCAGTTGGACAAAGAATTAAAGATGTACTTACATTCGCTTTCTATCACAGAAGAGCAGCTTGACGTGTCAGCTCGTAAAACTCGTCTGAATGAGGAGTCTGTTCTAAAAGAAACATCATCTGCAAAACTTCGTGCTTCCTAAATGATTCAAAAGAAATCTAATAAATGATTAAATATTCGATAATAATGCTATTGACATAAAATATAAATAATTAACATAAATATAATGTGATGGTACCTGAGACTGAAAGTGACAATTTTGACAATAATAAAAGCCTTGTTGGGAATAGAATTCATTCTCGCCACAAATTTCACATGGTTCAAGCTGTTGTGCAGAAATAGCCTCCTCGTCGTCAGACATCTTTAATAACCTAAGATTTTTATTAAGCACTTTAAGGAAATGTAAGATAATTCCTCTATCATAATCTCTTACCTGTATTGTATATGTATAATTAATTAATCTAAACTCATTAAAATACTTTTAAACCGAATTGTAATCAAGATTACTTACGTCTCGTGCTTGTCTTGTCTCAATTAATTCTCAATTTAATATCTGTCAAGAAATAAAATCGAATACAAAACAAAATATAACTTTTCTCAACAAGGAACAACGGAAATGATCGTTCGACGAGTAGACGATCGTCGTTGTACAAAACAATGTGAAATTTACAACTTGAGCGGCTTGTGACTAGGCTATTTAGACAATGGTTCTAATAAGTCTCAGTTTGACTCAAATTCAATTATTATATATTTACTTTAATTATCATTAATAATTTAATATATTGCTAAATTTATTATTAATTTACAAAGAACAATCATTAATATCATCTTTCCTGAAATCATTTTTAACATGACTTATGATTTATGAATCGGGAATCCTTTCAAATGGTTCATTAAAATTGGTCAATAATGTTATATGAATGATAATTATACATTTCGTTATATTTTGAAGTAAGATTCTTGCCTAATATACGTACAAATTCAGAATAATAAATAGTATATTAAAAACATTAATTTCATTAATTATTACATAGAATTGTATTTATAATACATTTGAAGTTTTATATTCCAATATTTATTAACCTTATGTTAAAATCCGCGTCTATCAACCGGACAGTTTAAAAATCATCTTCAATTGAGAAATTCTATTGGAGAATGGCAACTCTCCAGTTACACTCAACTTCAATTCTGAGATCATTATTGAAGCGACGAGGATTGTGCGAAAGTTGTCATCAGCTCTCTTCAGCTGCTTTTCACTCACCCCAAATTAAAAACATGAGTTCCAATGATGATTGGAAGAAAAAGTTCGCTTTAGACAAGAAATACAAAGGGCTTGAAAGCAATGTCTGGTATGGATTACTACTTTAATTATATATAAATTATTACTTTAATTCATTTCAAATCTCCATATTCACTGTTTCTGTTTACGAGCTAATAAGACCACTTGACAATTTAAATATGTTGCATTTGTAGGGTCGAATTCATTGATTTGAATGCGAAATTGTCCCCGCTGAACTTAGGTCAAGGATTTCCCGATTTCATGGTGAGTTCTATTATAAATTTCTAAAAACATATTGTATAAGTACAATTGTAATTTTTTTTTGCTTAATCGCAAATTTTTTATTTGTAACTTAATTATAATAATATTAATTCTAGCCAGCTGAAAGCGTCGTTAAAGAATTGGCAAAAACTTGTGCTGAAGATGCAAATCCACTTCTTCATCAGTACACCCGTTCTTATGTAATTTAACATTTTTAACCAACGCCTTCATCGTTCAAATCTAGCAATTTATGATCACCCTTGATTGTCTTACCCACATACTTATATCTCATAATTAAATTATCTGATCGTATTAATGGTTCTAATTAATTTAATTATTTTGAATTGAATAGGGACATCCAAGGTTGGTGAAAGCACTTGCCAGTTTATATGGTAAACTCATCAATCGGACGATTGACCCAATGACTGAAGTTTTGGTCACTGGTGGTGCTTATGGGTCGCTTTTCTGTGCAATCATGTCAAACATCAATGCTGGCGATGAGGTTTGCCGTTTTACAGTTTCATAATACGTATAATGTCTCACTTAAATAAGTAAATATGTTTTTTTTAATAAAAACATTATTTTCTTTTACAGGTCATAATTATTGAGCCGTACTTTGACTGTTATGAACCACTTGTTCGACTCGCTGGAGGAACTCCAGTTTTCATTCCGCTAAAACCCAACAAAAAGGTTTTTGTTTACTTTTACCTATTGATTTGAATTATATATGTATTTGAAGGATTTTTCATTAATTCTTAAATTATTAATTGGAAGGATGACTCCTCTGGTTCCTGGGTCTTGGATATGATGGAATTCGAAAGTCTTTTCAATTCAAAGACCAAAATGATCATTCTCAACACACCGAACAATCCACTAGGGAAAGTTTTCACTCGAGATGAGCTCATTGTAAGTTTATATAATTAAAATTAAAAGTGATTTCATTTGAATGGTAAATGGTAGAGTTTATTATATTGGGTTGTATCTGATCATTTCCATTACTGCTAACAGATTTTCTATTTTTTACATAAGATTAATCTTATATAATTTATATTTTTTAGGAAATTGGAGCAGTTTGTAAAAAGTTTAACGTGATTGTCATTTCTGACGAAGTGTACGAATGGCTGGTTTACGAAGGACACGAACACGTTAGGATTGCGGAATTAGATGGAATGTGGGATAGAACGATTACAATTGGCTCTGCTGGAAAAACATTCAGGTTCAACTTCTAACTGTTTTAATTAATAATAACATCTTTTTATACTTTATTTATTAAAAATTGAAATTAACAATAAGTAGGTTGTAATGATTTGTGGTTTTATTAATTGTTTATTTTTCATTTTAGCTTGACTGGATGGAAATTGGGTTGGTCATACGGCCCAGTACATTTAATAAAAAATCTTCAAATAGCTCATCAAAATTGTGTCTACACTTGTCAAACTCCTGGGCAAGAAGCGCTGGCCGCTTCGCTTGAAGTCCAAATCCCACTTCTCGGAACGCCAGAGTCTTTCTTTTATAAAATGACCACTGACTTGAAAGAAAGGAGAGATTTGATGATTAAAATGGCAAAAGATGCTGGAATGGAGGTCGTCATTCCCGAAGGTAAACCATCCACTCGACTAATTTATATGTAAATATTTTATTACACATCTTCCACATCTTGGATATTTTATTAAATCTTGAAAATCTATTTTATCCAGGTGGATATTTCATGATGGTTAATTGGCGACCCTTGGGTAAATTCTTATTTTATAATATAAAACTTAATTATTTAACAACAAATTAATTATAGCTGAACGGAATTTTGATATTTATATGGTTTCAGAGCATAAAGTTGATCTTGGAAGTCAAAGTGATAAATGGGCTGACTACCGATTCGTCAAATGGCTTGCTCATACATGGAAACTTCTTGGGATTCCTCCGTCTGCTTTTTACTCTGAGGATCACAAGTCGTTGGCAGAGGATTACATCCGCTTCTGTTTCTACAAAAAAGACGAAACTCTCGCAAAGGCCAAGACAATCCTTGGAAATTGGAAAAACTCTTCTTAAATAAAATTCAACATATATAAATTCTAATTTCAGTTTGCTAATAAAATAACAAATTGTAATTATAGATTGCTTAATTGTGGAAAACTAAAATTATATTTACCAAAAATTCTACTCTTTACATGCTTATTTATAAAATAAATTTATTTATCAAATTGCAAGATGACTTTATTCATAATTGATAAGTCAACATTTCATTATATTTAAACAATGTAGGCAAATCGTCAATTGTAATAATCATAATTAATTGAATATAATAAGGCCTTATAAGAAACAATTGTCATAACATTAATGTTAGGTCAGAAAGTAAGATAATTTAATACTTAAATTGAATGAAATATTAGCATTATTCAGTAGAGGTATTGTAAACAGCCAACCGAACATTTAGGAATTAGTAAAAACTCAAAATTGCGAACTAGTGCGAGGAATTTTAAAGTTCGTATATTGTGTGTGGGGGGTCTCTTCC
>VJMY01001509.1:0-11785 GCA_009869795.1 Neelides sp. FZ-2019 | reverse complement strand
AAAAAGATATTTATGATGCTAAATTAAATCAAATCATTGATTTTTGAAATAAGAAATAAAAATAAAAAGTTTAAAATTGTCTCATATTTTTAGGATGAAAAACTAGATTTACAACCAGTTTGGTTTGAAAATGAAAAAAAAGAAATTAAATCAAACGTTGAAGTCAATAATCAAAAGCTGAAACAATTATTAATTAAGGAGATTAAAAAAACTTGTTCTGACTTTAATAATTCTACTGTAGAAAATGGTAAAAATTTTATTATATAAAATGGTTTTGGTTAATTAAAGTTAATATAAAGTTCATTTTAACTTATTAATCAATTTGTTTTTTTTCTTATTTAAGAATTCTTACTGGGAACCGAAATATTGAGTTTGGAAATATCAAAGAATTTTTTAAAAATTGCTCAAACATTGGAGAAACAAAAATATCTGAGGAAAGAATCAATTGCCTTTCAAGAGAATTTTGAATTAATTGAAGGAAATTTTGTTCAAAGATGGAAACCATTTTATAATAATTCAATTCCTTTTACACCTAAATTTAGTATAAAGAATTCAACTTTTAATTATGGCAAATCGCTTTTTGGCCCAATTGAAAATAAAATTTATTCAACATTTAAAAGTCATTCCTTCATAGGAAAACCAATTGTATTTCAGGCATTTATTCGGTTAGATGAAAGAGCGAAAATTATTAGTTTTGACTTTTTTGACTGTTCCACGCAGTTTCAAAATAACGACTACCCCTGGGAATTTCGATTAGGAATTCTGAACAATGATCTTTACTTGAACAACAGAGATTATTTGTATGATAGTGATGAATCTAAAGAGTTATTATTTGTAGAGCAAAGGGGATATAGGATTGCAGCTCATATTTCCAAAGACGTTTTTTCATCGAATTCTCCTCATTTGTTGAAGTTCGTGTTGAATGAAAACAGAAAATGCATTCGAGTTTATGTCGACGGAGTGAGAAAAGCCAATTTCTGTGATCCGGTACCAATTATTGATGAAACGTCATTATGTGCTATCAGTTTATATATGCTTGGACCCAATGTTGAAATTGATGATTTGCTATTAACTTCAAGTGAAGAATATGCTAATAGTGTCAGACAATACATATAAGTAATAATGTCATAATATACTTATGTATTATTGAGTGTTGATTATGACTGTTTGTTTACTTGTTAAAAATATATCAAAGTTTGAGTTGGCAATAAAATAATTTTCATAATCGACAACTTTAATTATTACAGTTTATTCTATAGTTCATACAAAGGAGCATTTGTCTTAATTCAGGTAATTCATTTCAAATTATTTATCAATTGGCATATTTTTGATGAAAGAACGAAGACAGGGAAATTGAGATATTTTTGACAAGGTTGAATATTTCATCATTCTCTTTGAAAGGAAAATTCATTGTGAAACATTTGATGTCAATTTAACTTTTTTCTCAAGTTCTCCATCATCTTTTATCTACAAAATTGTTATTGAAATCACAAAAGTTATTATTTTAATTAAAAAAGCAATTGAAATTGACAAAATTTAAGACGGCGGGCACAGCCCGCCACACTTTTCTTGTTTTCCTACCAAATCAATAGTGGTGACCAGGAAAATGAAGTAAGTAAGAGGAGGAAGATTATACTTTAGGAGTTATAGCTGGTTAAAGTTGTTAAGTTTTCACATTGCTCGCATTGTTTTCGAGAGAAATCATTAGTTTAATATCACACTTTTTGCTTTTCAATGTAAAATTGATTATTTTCTACTTTCCTTTCACTTTCTTTCATTTTTACATTGTTATTGTTTATATATATTTCTATTAGGTTAAGTCAAGTTGGTAAATTAATTTTATTTTTCCATCCCTAACCGACTTCAGATTCGTGATCACCACTTGATTTAGTAGGAAAACATTTAGTAAGTGTATTTGGCGTTCTGAGCCAGTCTTCTTAAATTATTCCTCTGAATTTATAATTAAATTTATTCTTCCTAATTTTTACTGATATTAAAGTTGTTTTCTTGTATCACAAAATGGTTTGTTCAGTTTGTTTACGAAATGAAGGAATTCATTTTCCACATGAATCTCAAAGTGACTTGAAAATTCTTCACGGTCTCTTCGAATTATTATTTAGTAGGATTCTCTCAAAATCTTAAAGGTAAATTATTCAATTTTGTAAAATTATATAATTAAACTACAACGCACAAAAATTTCTTAATCTAAACTAATAATTATTATTAATCGTGTAGAATTTTAAATTGAGTGTAATATATTCCATTATTGGATCAATTATTACAAATTACTATTAAATTATTTTAATGTTAAATTTTGAGATGATTTGTAAAATGTAATATTTATTTTTAGGTAATAATTGTTGCAGTCTATGCAGTGAAATTGAAATTTGTGGAAATGACAAATGAAGAAATGAGGATTTTAAGCGAGAAATTGAAATGTTTCAAAGATGAAGCTAAAGAGATTTTTATGAGTTCGTTCAATGAAATATGAAGAGACCTTTGAGGCAACATATCTTGTAATCAAATCAAAAAATGTAAGTTTAATTATATATCACTTTTTTACGTATTGTATTTACAATTTAATTACGATAGGTAGGTATTATTGTAATAAATAATTAATAAATAAATGAGCACAAAAAGATGAACTTTAAACTACAATGAAAAACATGTTTTATTCCCCTGATTTCTTTCTCATATTGCAAACTCTCAAGTGTTTTTCCAAAGTTGGTCCTCCTTCTTTTCTCGCTTTTAATCCACAATACTTGCAATTGAAATTCCAATTCCCGTGTGTCCTCAAATGCACGTTGACATTCTTCGCCCCTTTGCTTCTCCTCCCGCAAATGTCGCATTTGATTTTTTCCCTCTTTAGATGAGTTTCCTTGTGGTTTTTCAAATCGCTGTTTCGAATAAAAGAAATGTCACATTGGTCGCAAGGGAAAGGTCGAATGCCCGTGTGAATTTCCATGTGGCGTTTCAATTTGCTTCGGCATTTCCTCTCAGAAAAACTTTTGCTTTCGAGAACAATTTGGGAGCAAATTGGACAAGTCGAATAAACTCGTGTTGGATGAACAGTTCGCATGTGAGTTTCATATTGGGCCGAATGAGAAAAACCGGGTTTCGAAGGACACAATGTGCAAACATTTTTTCGCGAATTGCTTCCAGTTCGCATAATTTTATTTGTCTTTTTTAAAATGGGTTGTTTTGGATGCGTGACTTTTTTGTGCCATTTGGATCTTCGGTCTTTGGCTGATCTTAATGAAGGAATTGAGGAAGATGTTGGAAATTCGGGACTTTCGTCACTTAAATCGTAATTGACAGTTACTTGCTTTTCTTCAAGTTTCTCGACGAACTCTTGTGAATCTCCAGTAATAAACTGGGGATCTTGAGAAAGAAATTGCGAACCTTCAGTTTCTTCAGCAATAAATTCGGAATTTGCAAGAGGGTCGGGAATGGCAAAGTCAAGTTCCTCAGGTTGGTAAATTAAATTTTGTTCTTCTTTAAACAATGTAATTTGGTTTGTTGAATCCTCGGGATTGAAGACATTGAGTTCTAAAGGAAAAGGAATTAAATGAAATTAATAAATGAAAAATCGCATAGTTGTGAAATGATTTGAATATTTAAGTATTGTAATAAACGATAGGTTATAATAATGATTAGGATTATAAAAATGGAATTTTAATTGCCTTTAAATAATTTCATTCTCGCTTCGCTCGCGAATTCATCGCTATCAGATTTCGCATGATTTCCTTCGAAAGAACTCACGAAGGTTTCTTTAACTTCTGTCTCAAAACATTTCAATTTCTCGTTCAAAATAAGAATTTCGTGATTGAGAACTGCGGCAAATTGTAATTTAACTCTGCAGAGGCTGCAACATGTGTTTCCTATAATTTTAAGAATAATAAAACTTTGTAATTACCTAAGCTAAAGGTATTTTCCAACTTTAATTAATAATTTGAAATTCCTTAATTATAAAATGTTAGCGTTAGTTTCAACTGACCTTCAAGATATTGTGAGAATTCTTGTGGTAATGAAAAGAGTTGAAGGAGAATTTGAAAATCATTTGAATTCTCGTTGGGCAAATGAATTCCTTCATTTCGTAAACACAATAAGCAACTCATCATGTAAACACAACTTCTAATAAAAGGAATTAAAAACTTTAATTGATCAGCAATTTAATATTAAATATATTTATAAATAACTGTTCAAGTTTTCAAGTTTATTATTTACTATTTTGTAATTGACAAAGTAAATTATATGAATCTACTGTGAATGGAATAGAATGCGAATTGAAATTGTCAATAATTCGACGCATGCAACATAAAAGTTCTTATTGAATGTTTTAATTTACCCCTATGAAGGCTATATGTAATAAACGAAAAGAATACAACAGAGTACTCTACTAAACTTTAATAATATGTTTAATTAATTATCTAATGCCATGTCATATTATGCAAATAAAGAATAAAAATATTTATATATGGTAATTGATTTTATTAATGAATTTCAATTAGTTAAATTTTGAATGAAAACAATTTATCCTTCTTTACTTTATTTATGAAAATATAAAACGGTTAATCAAATACAAAAGGATTAAAAAATGACTTTTGTTGATTACATAAGTTAAGGCATAGATAGAATTTACAAATATAAATAAACTAAACAAGAATTAAAAACAATTTAGTGTTTTCTTTTACTTGCAGATTTTTAACTGTTCTTCCATGGTTGATCCTGATATTGATTTTAATCCACAAGATTTGCAATTTCATTTTCATTTCTTATGATATCTCCCGATGTGTTGTTTTAAATTTCTCTTCCCGGGTATTTTCTTACTACAAAATTCGCAAGTGAGGATTTCCCTTTTCAGATGAATTTGCCTATGGATTTTCAAATCTCCCTTCCTCAAAAATGACAAGTCACAAAAATCACAGGGAAACGGACGAATTCCCGTATGAATTTCCATGTGAAATTTCAATTTGTTTCGAATTTTGCTTTCTGAAAAATTCTCGTCTTCGAGAACAATTCGCGTGCAAGTTGGACACGTTGAATATTGGCGAGAAGGATGAGCAGTTTGAAGATGATGTTCATATTTGTCGTTTTGTGAAAAAGTGATTTTTGAAGGACACAATGTGCATACGTATTTTCGCATCTTTCTACTCTCTTGTAAATTATTGGTAGGTCTTTTAACAATTGATTTATTGGTTTTTGTAATTTTCTTGTGCCATTTGGATCTTCGGTTTTTGGCTGAATTAAATGAAGAAGTTGATGTTGTTGCTAAGTATTCCACGCTTTCCTCGCTCACATCATCAAAATCCATTTCTTGATTTTCTGCAGTTTCCACGACGAATCCTTGAAAATCAGAAGTTATGAATTCGGGATTCGCAAGTGGATCTTCATTTGGAAAAGCAACTTCCTCGTTTTCGTACATTAAATTTTGATCTGGCTCTAATTTACTTAATAGAATTTGAATTGTTGAATCTTCTGAATTGACGTTATTGAGTTCTAAAAACCAATACAATCAATTAACAATAATTTGGAATTGCTAAAGACTATGAAATTTAAGCTTAAATATGGGTCTTTATATAATCAACTAATCAATTTAATTAATAATTAAAATTAAGCTTATGCTATTGATCGAAATAAATTAATAGTGATTTATTTACCTTTAAATAATTTCTTTCTTGCTTCACTCATGAGTTCATCAGGATTTGCGATTTGATTTTCTAGGAACGAACTCGCGAAAATTTCTTTGACTTCTTTCTCAAAACATTTCAGTTTCTCACTCAAAATGGAAATTTCCTCATTGAGAACTTGGACGAATTGCAATTTCACTCTGCAGACGCTACAACATTTATTTCCTACAATTTGTATTAGAGCAAAAAAGGTCAGTTTAGATATAATCATTTAAGAAATAATTATTTTTTAGAATATTTAGCTTTATTGTTTTCTTTACAACTTAAAAATAAATGATCGATCTTAATTTGATTTTAATTACCTTCTAGATTGGGAGAGAATTCTTGTGGTAATGAAAAGAGTTGAAGGAGAATTTGGAATTCATTTGATGACTCGTTTGGTAAATGAATACCTTCATTTCGCAAACACAATAAGCAACTCATCTTGGACACGCAACTCACAAATAATGGATTATTAAAACTTTATTGTTGAGCAATTTAATTTCAATTAATCTTAAACAAACTATAAAATGATTATGAATTTAAGCTTTTGCAGATTGAAAGTAATTGAATTTACAATGTTATTAAATGTAAAAGTGGTGAATATTTCCACGCAGCCTATATAATTGATTTATTCTATGTTTTAATTTACCCCAAAGAAAGAGAAATAAATGAAACAAAGAGAAGATTGAGATTGGATGGAGATTAAAATTTATCTGTGAATTAAATAAAGTGAGAATTACTCTCATTTGCGATTGTATGTGACATAAGACAAACTCTATTAAAAATTACTTTTATTATTTTCTATCTAATATGCCAATTTATAAGAAATGAATTCTACATAAATAATAATAATTGATTTTATTAGTTGATTGTATTAGTTGAATTTACTGAATTGTGCAAAAATGTAAATAAAGATTGTATAAAATAAATATCTGTAACATTAAATAAAATAATTAATTAGAGTAAATGGCTTCCCAGTTCTGGAATTATAATGTAATATTTTACAAGGTACAAAATACAAAAATTAAAAAGTTATTTTCGTGCAATCTTTTTCTTGCATATTTTCAAATGTTCCTCCATAGTTGGTCCTTCTGTTCGTGAAATTAATCCGCAATATTGGCAATTGAAATTCCATTTCTCGTGCTTCCTCCTGAAATGATGATTTAAATTCCTCATTCCCGGTACATTCCTCCCACAAATGTCACATTCGATCATTTCCCTCTCGGCATGAGTTTCCTTGTGGTTTTTCAAATCGCTATTTCTTTTAAAAGACGCTCCACATTCGTCGCATGAATAAGGTCGAATGCCTGTGTGAACCCGCATGTGAATTCTTAACCTGAATCGACTTTGGGAAAAATTCTCGTCTTCGAGAATAATTCGCGTGCAAATTGGACAAGTTGAATATTGGCGAGATGGATGAGCAGTTTGCATGTGATTTTCATAATCTTCATTTTGGAAAAAATCAGTTTTTGTAGGACACATTGTGCAAATGTATTTTCGCATCTTTGCATAATTTCGTGGTTTTTTAGCGGGTCTTTTTGAATGTTCTTTTATTGGTTTAGTCGGTTTTTTGTGCCGTTGTGATCTTCTTGATGAAGTTGGTTGTTTGGGCAAATATTCATCGTCTTCCTCAAAGTCAATTTGATCTTCATCGGGAATTTGATCTTCCTCGACGAAATCTTCATTCTCCTGAACAGTCACATTAGGATATTCATGCGCCACATGAAAGGAGTATTCAGGTTGTTCACTTTGGAAATCGAAATCGGGTTGATCCTTTGGTTCAACTTTGAAAACACGATATTCGGGTTCAGATTCAATTACCGGAACATGAGTGTCCTTCGAAATATTGAGTACTAAAAGATTTAAATATTAATTAAAATTAGAATTTAATTTTTCATCGATTATTTCATTGTGATGTAATTAAATAAAAGTATAATTATGACGTAAAATATAATTATAATTACCATTAAATAATTTCTTTCTTGCTTGATTCGCGACATCCTCACATTCATTAAGTTCCGCCACGAATGAACTCACGAAAATTCCTTTCACTTCATTTTCAAAACATTTCAATTTTTCTCCCAAAATTGACATTTCCTGGTTGATCACTTGGACAAATTGCAATTTGACTTTGCAAAGACTACAGCATTTATTGCCTGGAATTAAAAACAAGACATTAAACCAGTGATAAAATACGAGATAATTTAAATGACAAATTGGTTCTTGACTTGAATATTTTAACAATTCATGGATTAAGTGCCCTATTGGTATATTTTCTTACTAAATCAATAGTGGAGATACGAATATAATGGCTAAAAAGGGAATTATAATTAAATATAATTAAAGAGTAAAGTTAGTTATCTAGTTAGTTAGTTAACGTTGACAAACGTATTTAGCCGAATTAGCATTTCAAACTTTTTAAAAACATAAACTAACCTAGCATAACCTAATATAAAATAAATAATCGAAAAATAATTAATAAATAAAAGAGAATTAAAAATGATTGAGAATCTGTTTAGCAAGCTGCGAGCTGAGGCCAAATGAGTGAGGTTTCTCATCAAACCAATAGAAGTAAAAGAGAATTTTTTTCAACTTTAACCTTCTTTAAATCAAAGACTTTCCACCCTTATTAACTATCAGATTTGTAATCTCCATTTATTTTAAATTATACATGATTTGCATTTATAATTTAATTCATTCATTGATTTATGAAATTTGTGATTAATTAAATAAAACTGAACCTTGGAGGATTTGAGCGAATTCTTCTGGAATCGCAAAGAGATGAAGGAGAATTTGGAATTCATTCGTTGACTCTTCAGGAAGGGATATTCCCTCATTTCGCAAACAAATCAAACAACTCATTTCCTAGCCAACTCAATACTCCACTTTATTGGGATTAAATATAATTATTGGAATTATCAATTAGTTGGCCGTTGCACTTTCTGCTTCTTGAGCGTGAAATTAATTCTTCTCTTCGAATTTATAAAGTCAATATCTATGAATTCAAATGGTTTCCCATAGAGAAGTCAGGCGATATAAAAATGCTCATTTATTAAAGTCTCAAAGTACCTCAAAAAGCAAATGAGTTTAAGTTCATTAAGCCACTCATTAACTTGATTAAAAATAATGTTAAAAATGAAATGAAAAATACGACATACATATTGAAATCCTAAGTTAGAAACATGACGTTTACTATCTCAAAATAACCCAAGAATAGTGAATAAATATAATAAATAGATCAAATAAAACATTTTATTTTCATGTATTAATGAAACTTATCTAATGAATGTTTATGTGAATTACTCCTAAATGAATTAAAGTTAGAATGTATAGTTTTTTATTATGTAAAAGAACTTAATCATTTTAATAACTAAAAAATATAGTGTGCATTTTAAATATATTAGATTCATCAATTCGAATCAATATTACATTGAAATAAACCGAATAAATTCTTTTATATTATGAAGGTAAACTTACGAATAGAAAGATTTTTAATATTGAAATTATAATGATTCAATCCTATTTACTTAATTAACGCTAATTCCATTGATTAATCCCATTTCCCATGCACCCTCCTCATATGTTGATTTAAATTCCTCTTTCCACGGACTTTCTTCTCACAAATATCACAATTAAACATTTCTCTTTTGAGATGAGTTTCCTTGTGGGTTTTCAAATCTCCATTCCTCATAAATGTCATGTCACAAAGGTCACAATTGAACTGACGAAGTCCCGTGTGAATTTTCATGTGGACTCGCAATTTGGTGCGAATTTGATTTTTAGAAAAATTCTCTTCTTCGAGAATAATTCGAGAGCAAATCGGACAAGTTGAATAATGACGGAAAGGGTGAGCATTTTTAACATGCTTTTCATACTTGTCGTTTTGTGAAAAAGTTGGTTTTGTGCGACACAATCTACAAGTATAAATTCGAGCCTTTGTATAATTTCGCAAATTAACTCGCGGTCTTTGTAAAATCGTTTGTTTTGTTTCCTCAACTTTTTTCTGTCGATTGGATCTTCGGGTTTTGGCTGAATTTAATGAAGGAGTTGACGAAACTATGGAATATTCAACATTTTCCTCACTTTTGCACATTACACGGATTTCAGTGTCGGTATCTTCAATCATTGCATCAGAATCTGCAGCTTTGAATTCTGGATTTGACAGTGGATCTTCATTTACAAATCCAACTTCTTCGTTTTCAAATATTTGACTTTGATCGATCTCAATTTTCACTACTGGAATTTCCATTGAGGCTTCAGGAAAGTCAAAATTGTAGTTATTGAGTTCTAAAGTAACATGAACTCGACTAATAAGTATTTAGTAATATTGTATATGTACTATATTTCAAAATTTACGGTCATGACATTTAATTGTATTAAATAATTATGTTAATTAAAGATTTTATTTATTTACTGTTAAATAATTTCTTTCTTGCTTCATTCGCGATTTCCTCCGGTTTTTCAAATTGATTTCCTTCGAAAGAACTGACGAAAATTCCTTTTACTTCTTTCTCAAAACATTTCAATTTTTTGCTTAAAATGGAAATTTCCTCATTGAGAACTTGAACGAAGTTCAATTTGACTCTGCAGAGACTGCAATATTTATTTCCTATAATTTGAAAACAGTTACTTATTATTAATTGCAGTAGAAGTAAACAAATTCCATTTCCCATTTATTAATATTATAGCATAATCACAAAAAGCTTAATCTTTCAACTGACCTTCGAGATATTGTGAGAATTCTTCTGGTAATGAAAAGAGTTGAAGGAGAATTTGAAAATCATGTGAAGATTCATTTGACAAATGAATTCCTTCATTTCGTAAGCACAATAAGCAGCTCATTTTGTAAACACAACTTTCACACACCGTGTGATTAAAAACTTTAACAGATTCTTTTATATTGTAAGTTGTTAAATTGTTAATTTGACAATTGGATCTTTAATTCTTAAATGAAGTGAATAGTAGATAAATGTGAATTGAAATTGTCAATATTTCTACGCTGCCTTTATATTAAGGATAATATCTTGAATGTTTTAATATTCCCCAATGAATTTTTCCCAAGAAAAGTTTAATTATGAAAAACGAGATTTTATATATTTGATGAAGAGTAAAATATTTCTGCCAATTGTGAGGAAAACATTCTTTAATTTTAATTATTTTGCAATGTTTATATTCTTATTTCACATGCGAAAAAATACTAATAATAAAGGATTTTTAATGGTTATAACACATTTATTGCATATATACTTATACATAGTGACAAGAACTTAAGTCATTATATAGTATTTTATTTCAATAAAAACTAAAAGAATATTAATTAAATAATTAATTTAATGATAATATAATTATATAAAATAATAATTAATTAGTTAATTAAATTTAGAAAATAGCAGGTTTTTTATATCTAGTAAAATCATATTATAATATTAAGAATAAATATAAAGGGTGGGTCATCAAGAACATTCTTTTTAAACAATAATGACTTTTTTCCTGACCTTATCACAGCCACCAAATAAAGTTTACATGACTGTTATTTGGTGTATATAGAATTAGATTGTTGATGTCAATTTTTGGAAGATATGATTTGGAAAATAAAAATTGTTAAATTATAAAGTTTAAAAATTCCAACACCAAAAGATGCTGAAATATACGTTAATGACATTACCTAACCTAACCTAACTAAACCTTAAAGCCCCATATAGTCAAATATTCATTACGAAAAGAACAACATAGGCTCGGTTGGGTAAAAAACTCACCAATTACTCAATTACTCAACAATCAAAACTCGTCTATCAACCTAACCTAACTTAACCTGTCCAACATAAGACATTTCTATCCGACACGGTTGGGGTGTCGATCGTTGAGCAAAAAACGGCTTAATCCTAAAATTTTTCTAACTCCATAAGGTCAATTGACTCGAATTCATAAATGTATCGTCATTCCAAATACTATCGAGGCACTTTTGGGAAATAATTTGAGAAATGGTGACACTCACACAGCTTTGATAAATGCTTTTCAAACACTCCGCGCCTCTCTCATTAAATAAGTCTTGACAATAATTCATTGAGCTCTTGAGTCATTAAGGTTCAATATTCAATTTGCAATAATGATAT
>VJMY01001508.1:0-11813 GCA_009869795.1 Neelides sp. FZ-2019 | reverse complement strand
TGATGGAATCTTTAGCATATTTATTGTATTTAGTTCCTTTTTAGCTTACTTCATACATTTTCAATCAATTATAAATTTAATGGCTTATGAACCCGAAAGATTTGGAAATGAATGGTCATTTACAGAAATGAACGAATTTTATTCGTACATGTGAATGAAACATTTGATGAATATGTAAATATAATAATGATAACTTTAATTTTTCAAATTGTCGTAATTTTACTCGATTTAAGAAATACCTGGCCATTTCAATGTTAATTATTGAAATTTGGATTTTAAAAATCTGCATTTTGAGTTATAATACAAATTTTAAATTTAAATCAAATGATTTATTTCAAATTTTATTCTGCTTTAAGTTTTGAAATCAACATCTGGAATTCAATTAATTTTCCGACCATACGGTATAATAGAGGACTTTCGGCAGCACGTAACGTAGCCCGTAACGTAGCTCGATACGTAAACTCCTCCCCTTTTCGGTAGAAATTGAGCGCTACGGAGTAAATCTCCCGTATGAATTTGATTCCTACGTATGTCTTTCCCGTATCCCGTATCTACTTTCATAACAAACTAAACTCAGGTTTAATTTCAAGGAATAAATTTAGTTTAATATTATAGGAATTTTAATTGTAAATAGAATTAGTGAGCGTAATAGTTCATATAATACATGTGAGCCTGAAATACAAAATAACCATAAATCAATTAATGTAAGTACTTTAAAAAATAACAGTTATTTAACAAATTGCGATAATGCTATAATTGTAAATGAGGTAGGACCTAATTATATAATATGTCAGCAGTTTAAAACTTGTGGATCATTTTACAATTTCCCTATATCAAGCAGTTTGTTTCACATTTATTATGTAAATTCATTATCTGAACTTTTTAGAATAAGAATCAAATTAAAACAAAATGTTTTTTTTTAATAACAATGATGATGTTGATAAAATTGTAATTTCTTTTTTAAACTCATTTAGATTAAGCTGAAAATAAAAAATAAAGTTTCTTTAATTCAATAATCATATTTCATTATTCATGCATAAGGGCAATACTGAGGATTATTATTATTAAAGCGCCTATAACATACGAAACTGTAAATAAAATAGACGTAATATACATGTCAAAACTCATAAAATAGATGTTTCAATGTCAAATAAATTTTATGTAAGAGTTTAATATATAAATTTTATATATTTTAGGCGGACACTTTATATCTTTAAGATGTATTCAAAATTCATCTATTATATATATTTTAGATGGTCAAATGCTTATTAGGTAGGGTCCTATATAACCTTAATAATATAAAAATGTATGAAAAAATCACATTTAAATTCACTCCTTACAACTCATGATACCATTTTGTATTAATAATTTTTCAAATATTTTTAAAAGATAATTTTTTTAATTTAATATTATTATTGTGAAATAATTTGAGTTAATAAATTAATAGTTGACAAACTATAAAAACATAAATAATTTTATTTTTTGAATGTATATCAATGTATTATAATTAATTTTTATTCAAGAGTTTTCTGAAGTTTTCGAAATCTCTCAATTTCTGTTCGAATTCCTTTTTTTGAATTAAATTACAACCAGCTGGGTCATCAGCTGGTACAGAATTAAATTTGTTGCTTAGGGCAACGTTCCCTTTGAAAGTCCCAATAATATTTGTTATGACTTCTCCTGCCACAATCGTTGATTTAATTCCTTCTTCATCAAGAAGTTCTGCAACTTCCTCAGGACTCCAACCTGGAACCTTGTAAACACCTTTAGCTGTAAAAGGCAAAACAATGTCTTCTTTTAAACTAACGCTCGAACACGCTGTAACAGAAGTGTGCGGAGGAATTGTTATAACTTTCTCAGTACGAATTTCTGTTTCTTTGATTGTAGTAAATTCTTCTGTGACCGTTTCCTTGTAGGTATGCTCTACCTTTGTAATGGAATAAATTTTATTATTTAATATACCTAGAAATATCTTTTACTTCGGTCGTTAATTTGGAAGCTTTGCTCTTATATTCTCCATGCATTTCTGGGCTCATCAGGTTAATCTCCCTTAGCAACAGAACTTCTTTCATCCTTTCAAACCTAGATATCACTTTAAATGGGTATTAGGACCCTCAAAAATAAATGGAAATAGTGCATATAATTCAATGGTGATGACGACGACTGGTGACTATATTGTACATAAATAAACTCCTGAATTTTGTATTTAAAAAACTATTTAAAGCTGACAAATTAACGACTGAAGTAGTAATAAATATATACATAATTTTTTTTATACCTTAACAGATGCTGCTACAATCAACGCGTCAAAACCAACAGACTGAGTTTTACTTGAAGTTGTTTCTTTTGTTGTAGAAAAAGTACTTATTTCTATAATGTGTTTAAAATGTTTTAATATTTGACTTATCTCTGCGTTTCCTTGATTGTGATACACATCAATACCCATAAAATCTAATTTATTTTCTAATAAATCCTCATTCGATACAACTTCTGAGACGTCGAGTCTCAATCCTTTTGAATACGAAACAAGAACTTGATAAGAACTTGAGAATTCGATATTGTCTAAATAAGGCGCAAAAATTCCTTTTTTTGTTATGTCAATTTCTCCGGTGAGCCAAATGGCAGTTTCAGGATTTTTGTCAAAAATCACACGTCCTATGACCATATTTGGTGACCCTGTTCCAACACTGAAACTAGACGGTATTTGCCCATTTTTGTGTTCAGGCCATTTGAGTATGCATTCGTAAGGATTTGTTAGCAACTCAAATGTAGATGCAATGAGAACAGATTTATTGTTTTCAAAATCTTGAACAGGAAATGCAGCAAGGTCAATTTCAGGATCGTATGTTCCCACAACGTATCTAAAAATTGAATAAAAATTTGTTAAAAATATATTGGGCAGGATTTAGGTTATTGCCACCTAGTGTTTGTAGTATCATTGTAGCTAATTCTCGCAGCAAATTGTTTTGCTCCATTGTGAACATGAACTAAATCCGACAGTTGTTTATTCCCATTTGTTGTTTCTTTCCATACAAGAGGGCATTTCAACTCTTTCGAAGCTAAATAACTGTTAAAACATAAAGCTGAAAAAATAAATATTGATTTAAAGAACATTTTTAATGTTTATAAAATTCTCAAGAAAGAAATTAATAATAAATGTTTAAAACAAAATTCAACTTTTAAAGTGAAATACAATTATTTGAGTGATGTGTTATCAAACCACAAATTAAATGAGCTTTAAGTAATCGTTTAGTTATTAACGTCAATTGATAAAAATTATTTCTGTTGATTTTTTGATTTATAATTGGAAAATAAAAGAAGTAATAAATCATTTTAACTGCGGCTATTTTACAGGATTAAAATAAATCATATTTTTTAAAAATTGAGTTGTTTATAATAAAACTGACTTAGATTTTATTCATAATCTATTTTATTATTTAAATATCAACTTAACGCTATAGAGATATTCTATCGTTTACTGAAAATCGTTTAAAAATAACTTATAATATAATTGAAGATTTGCATTTAATATTTAGTCTAAATATTTACTACCTTATTTATTAGCTTTTGCAAACTAATCATTTAATTACATTGTTGCAGTTTAATTTATCATATGCTGATTATTAACTTTCATTAGCAGTTAGCTTTCATGTTTTTTTTTAGTTCAGATTGGTTTTAACGAATATATTTTAATAAATGTTTTTGAATTTGCGACTGGGATTTCTCTGCATCTAGTTTATGCTAATTGAATTATTTAAAGATAATAAAAAGGTAAACATTTCTCCCTACTATTAATACAATTTTAAAATTTTAAAAAATGAATCTTAATTTTAATATTTCAGTTGAAAAATTACAATGGGCTCAATATTTAGTATCATATTGGCTTTACTTTTCTTTAATTTGGTCTCTTCATCAAACTATATACATTGTCCGCTAGTATGGAAACGGGCTTCAAGCGGTGACGGACTTCCAGAAAAATCCGTGTCAACAATTGACAACGGAATTCATTTTGTCGCTCGGGTTCTCAATTCATCATCTTACTATGGTGGACGATACGAAGATGAAAAAGTTTACATTATTGTTAATGGAAATGAAATCATTTCTCCGTCAACTTTTGAAGTTCTCACTAATCCGCATGGTTGCATTTTAAATTGGCGCCAAGGAAGAGGGAGCGGAGCCCACGATGTGAAAGTAGCGGACAATTCAAATAGATTTATAGCTCGAGGGTATATAAGTGGCTCACAATTTGCTGGTCCTTCTTCAGATAATAATTTCCAAACTGTTGATAAAAATAACAGAATTGTCTCACTTTCAAGTTTCGACATTCTAGAAGCGTATTCAAAAGGACTGACATTGGAAGTGACAAATTTTATATTTGATGGAGATTTTTTTGGCGGAACTGATGATTTCCTAGGAATTGATCAAATTCATAACTTGGCTGAAGCGACTGTTAAACAAATTATCAGTCATAAGAAAACAGTTATCGAAAAAACATTAATTACAAATTCGCAGTCATGGGGTCACACGTTCAATGCCGAATTCACAATACAACCAGAGTTTGAAATGAAAACTGAAGATAACACAACACTTTCAGCAGTAGGTGGGGCAATTTCTTTAAGTTATGAAATGAACTATTTAAGTGAAAAGAACGAGGAATTGAAAAGCGAAAAAGAAACAATGATTCAAGTTGAAAGAGAAATCACAGTGCCAGGATACACGTCTGTTCAAATTTGCTCAACAGTGAAATCAATGGAGAATTTCTCATTTGATTATGTAGCGAGAGGTAGATATTCAGCTCCTGGGTTGACTGGAGAAGAAGTGAAAGAAATTTTAGCAAAAGATAAGAAAAGTGGAGAAATTCAAGGAAATAGTGTCATTGTTGTGGAAAAAGGAAAGTTTGGAGGCTCACTTGCTTTGGATACAAAGATCATTATTGCTGATGTTGACAATTCTGAGGGATGCAGTAAAATTGCTAGATTTAAAACAATATAAATGATTAAATGAAATTTACACATTTATCATTTTGATTACATATGTAATCTTAAATTTATAAAGTTTATGATTAAATTTTATTAATCTATTAAATTAAAAATCGCTTTAAGATTAATATTTAAAATTCTAATATTAATTTTGCATAATTTCTAATTTATATTTGTATTTCACATTATAATAAATTTACACACAACCTTTAAAATTAAATTTACTAGTAATTCAATTTACTGATTTTTGAAATCGTTAAATATTATTATAATTATTTCTTTGGCATTTTTGTTTCAATATAGTCTTTTTGACAAAACATAAGCCCTTCATATTAATAATTTACTTCTCATTCTTACATTCTTATGTTTTAATATACTATATCAAAAAAGTATTAGAATAACATTACAAATACTAATATAATTTCTAGAAATTGAAATTACAAGAATTATAACGTTTAACATTTTATCAATTAAGCCATACCTGAATTTTAATATAAATATAGTTGAATTTGATTTTCAATAACCAATAAAATGTTGACTGTTTTATTTGTGCAAGTTATCTGAAATAATATTTTAAACATGCCGTGGATTAAATGCAATAAAATATAAAGCTTTCCATTCCACACATACTTCATTATTAATAACTTTAATTTGTGACTATTTAATAAAGATAATTTTTGAAACGTTGTAAATTATAAGATGAATTGATTAAAATCATAAAGCAAACAATATACTGATATTCATATATTTAAATAGTTTACATATACGTCCCATTGTGTTTACATAATTTGACTTCAAAGAACTATTTTAATGTTAAATTCAATTTAGCAAAATATTTTTTTACTAAAATCATGCATAAGTATTATTTGTTCATTTTGATTGTTGTTATATCTGTAAATTTTATTGGAGCAGTTAAAGAAATTCCATGCCGTCTTGTTTGGAAAGCTTATTCGGGCAATTTGGAAGAAGCTGACAACTTAATTCCATCTCACGAGAACGAACTTTTTATTTCAAGGTCCAAATATGAAAATAATTTCCAAATCGGCACGTTTAATTCTAAGACCTCCGACGTATTTTTCCCTAATAAACCTTACGAAAATTCAACATTTATCGATTTTGAGGTTCTTACAAATCAATACAATTGCACCTTAACTTGGATTTCTAATTCTAATGGTCAGAACCTGAAGTTTCGTGTTCCAATGGATGAAAGTAAAACTTCATGGATTGGAAGAGCACAAGTACCAATAAATGAAAATAAATGGTATTCAGGTGAAATTAAAAGTGAAAAAAATGAAATTATTGTTGCTATTAGTGAAGATGAATTAGAAATTTATGGTAACTTCCATTTCCTTACATCTTTTTCCATTGGGCTGACATTAGAAATAGATGAATTTGAGTTTGACACGGATCCTTTTGGAAACGATCAGGATTTCCTTGGTGTTGATGAAATAAACAATATGAGCCCTGCGACTTTAAAACAAAAGGTAACTCATACGAAACGAATAACAGAGAAATATAAAATGACTACCAATAGAGAATGGACCTCGACTTACACAGAAACGCTCAAAATCAGACTCATCTTCTTTACAATCACTAAAACTAAAGAAACTAAATACAGCTACAGTGAAACTGAAACAATTGAAACAATTGACATCACAGAGGTATCGGTTAGCCATGAAGTTATAGTTCCGCCATTTACGGCTGTACAAGCCTGCTCAATGATCAGCATAAAAGAAAGCGTTGCTGTGAGTTACACAGCGATAGGAAAATACTCCGCTTTGGGAATAACGAACAAAGAAATTTTGCAAGTTTTAGAAGAAGATGGTGTGAAAAATGCTAAAATTGTTGGAGATTTTGTTATTGTTCCAATTTCTGGTTCGTTTACGGCTTCAATTGCTTTAAATACTGAATTTAAAGTTTCAACGTTTGAAGAAAATAATTGCAATTTAATTCAAAAGCAAATTCATGCTAAACGATATAACAAATTTATGAATAGTACCTTGATGTATTAAATATAAATTATTTCATAAGAATTAAAATTAGTTCATTTACTTCATATTTATTAAGATTTAAAAGTAATTTAATTTATAAAAGTTCAGATAAATTGAATAAAACTTGTAATTCTAATTATAATTGAAATTTAACATTATAAAATATTAATTTTATGATTTAATTTAATTTAAATTATAGGCTCGTAGAAACTTGAACATGCTCCCTTAAAATCATCAATAGCGTCAAAATGGGAAGAAGCCCTGATAACAAAATTCCCGGTTATTTTTCCTTTAATCAAACTGATAATCCCGCCATCATCTTCAATACTTTGAATTTCCCGGTTTGTTAAAATTAATATTTCCTTCATCTGATTTTGATTTGTTCCGAAGAAATGCCCCTGGGCTTCAAATTCAACTTCGTGATTATTAAAAATTGTCACAGTTGAGCAAACTTGCATCTCATTTATATTTTTTAAGAATACTTCTCTACTTAAAGTGACGTTTCTTTGTCGTTTCGCATTAATAATTGCATCACCAATTTTTTTCAAATTTTTAACTAAGCAATTTTCATGTACTATTCTAGGAGATGAAAACCAGAGTTGAATGTTTAAAGAAACATTTGAAATTCCCCTCCATTCATTTTTATTTTCTTTAAGAATGAAATCTTCTTCAATGCTTTTTTCATGTGTAAAGGTTTGTCGGATTTCAATGTCATTTAAAGTATTTTTGATTTCTTCTTGGCCAATTAATTCCACCTTGGATTCTCTCTCAATTGCTTCATAATCTTTAGGAAAAAATTTAAAGGCGGATAATTTTAAGTTGAGTAACGGATAAGTTGAAATTAATACTTTGTAATCTTGTTTAAAATATTCTTCATTTTCGTAACCAATGAAAATTCCGCCCTTTGGAAAAGAAGAAATCACATGACCACCGAGAACAAATCCAGAAACAATTGCTGACCCAACATAATATTGAATGGCACTGCTGTTCAATTTATCAATTTGAACTCCAAATAAAGGAATTTCTCCTTTACTTTTTTCAATCCATTCTAATTGACAATCGTTTGGATTTGTCAAGATTTCATAAGTGTCAAATGTATTTTCTTTATTTTCAAATCCAATAAAAGCAAATCCTTTTCTTTTATCCATTCTACCGCCAAGCCATTGATTTTTATAATACACACGCGCTATGTATTCCATAGAACCGCTAACAATTGAATATTCAGGAATATTCCCAAATCCACTAGATTTCCAAATGAGTTCACAAGGTAAATAAGTTTGAGAATAAGAAAAGCATATAAATATCTGAAATACAATTATTATTTTAAACATTTTATTAAATTATCAACAATAATTTAAAATATTAAATGCACATGGCTTAAAAGAATATTTTAGTGAATGGTCTGCGGAACTGAGTGAGTTAACAAAAATAATAATTAATCTATTTGATTAATCCACATATGCTATCAATAATCCATGGCATGAAATACTAGAGCAAATATTTTCATTCGAGGTTAGATATAGAAAGATAACATTCTTGTATATTTTTATAATTATGATATCACCTCTATTTTACGCAAAGTTATTGTATAGAACGTTTCTGAATTTATCCATGCATATTTAAATTATTTGATTATATATAATAATTGACAGCTTAGGTTCGAGGAAAATGTACAGTGTGCAATAATGAATGATATATACTGGAAAATTCATAGTAAAGTTAATGTATAATTGCCAGCTCATAATATAGTGGACATCTCTATAGTTAAATAGATGATCAAAATATAGTAAGTCTAGGATGTATAGTAAATAAAATAACGTTTCAATAAAAAGCCACTCTTGATGTAATCAAATTACAATTGATTGTCTCTAGATCAGTGTTGTTGTTCATGTCTTATCTTCATTGTCCCTTTCTTCTTGACTTTCGTCTGTTTCCCGTATTTCATTCATGTCGAAATCCTAATAATTAAAAATTATATAAAATTATTCAATATTTAATATAATTTGTATATTGTTTAATTAAAATAAATTTTAATTATTTTATATTAAATAGCTAATTATTTGTTGAATTGAATTGAGATCATTGGCAATCCACAAGGAATTATTTTCAGTCTTGAACTCTTTCCTTCCCTTCCTAAATATATTTAATTTATTGTATAAATCAAATGATAAATTTAATTAAAATTTAATTTTCAAATATTAAATAAATTCATTGCCTATTATCCTCAGAAATTAAAAAATTGTCAAGATTGATTTCTGACACTATCTATATTATCAATAAATATTATTAAATTATTATTAATTTTATTGATGAAAACAGCGTTTTATTTTAAAATTTATTTATTCAGCATAAAGATTAATTGTCAAGTACAATAATTAATTGTAAAGGGTAGTAAAGAAGTATCACTCTTTTTACAATGCTATTTCTATAAGAAAAAATGTGTTACTTCTGAGCTACCCTGTATTTTATTCATTTTTACTTTTAACTTTACAAAGTGTAATTTTCTTAAATTTAATTTAAAGAATTTTTAATATAAGAAATGATTGCAATATTTTAAAATAGCTTTATAAACTAAAATTAATAAATTCTGAAGTACAACCTAACAAGCTGAAACCTAAAGATTAAGGGTATCGAAATATGCTTTAGACTGAGTTAGGCTATAAGCATTTTTTATTAAAAATTAATATTTATTGTATTATAAAAAATCGTTAATAAACATTTTAAAATTTAAAAACAAAAAATAACAGATATTCAGTATTATAAAAACAAATGGCTCAATTCCTTTGCTCCCAAGGCTACACGTTCTTTTCATGGTTTCTCTAAATCCATTTAAACATTTACATTTTCCATAATTCTCTCCGTTTTCGGCTTCACATTCAGAATTTGCGGTACATTTTAATTGAGTTGTATTCACTACTGAACAAAAAGACCCAACAAGTCCTACGCAAGAGCCATTTTCATAAATTTGTTCGTCAACCAATGCACATCTGCAAAAAGAATTTATGCATCCCAAGTATGCATCACTATTACAATCATTATTATTTAAACAAGAAAGCAAATAGTCTCCACGGCATTTCCCATTTAAATCAGGTGAGTAATTAGTCAAACAAGTACATGTATCTTGAAAACACATTAGTTTGTTTTCTTCATTGCATGGATCATCAACAGAGCAAAAACCTCCTAAAGCCTTTTTACAAAGTTGAGTCGATGTGCTTTCATAATCTTTCAAACATTGACAGTCGTTAGATTGTATATTGCATTCAGACCTTGGTTGACAATTTGGCCCATGAATTTCAATTCTACAAGAACCTCCCAATTTCAAATAGCAGGATTTTGTTTTATCTTCGTACCACAAATTGTCTTCGTCTATGCATTGACATTTATATTCATTTGAACATTTTAAATGGCCTAAAGGATTACATAAGTCTCGGCTTGGTTCACAACTATTATTATAGCCCATAAAACATCTTCGCTCATTATTTGGAGTTAAACCTGTCAAACATCGGCATTCTGCTCCAAGTTCCCCTCCCAAAGCAAGGCATTCGGCATTTGCCACGCAAGTTTGAGCTTTTGGGGAAGATATACTGCATGGTGCTCCAGAAAGTATTTTGCAGATTTTAGCTTCCACATCATAATAAGTATTATTGACATTTTTACATGCGCAACGATTGTTAATACCACATTCCAAGAAGGATACTTTGTCACAAAGGTCGTTTTGATATATACAGCGTTTGTCGTAACCAAGGAAACATTGTCTCTCAGAGTTCATTTCCATTTCATTAGAGCAAACGCATTTACGAATTCCATCATGGCATTCTGAATTTGGTATGCATTTTTGTCCAATTGGATGACAATTTGCTCCAGCAAGGAGTAAGCAAGATTTCGTTATTTCATCAAACCATGTGTCACCAGGATTCTCACATTCACATACATTTGAAAGCGGATTACATTGTAGTTGTGAGTCACACTGATCATTGATAACATCACATGGTTTACCAAATTGAGTGAAACATTTCCGATCTGAATTTTGTTCCGTTCCAGGATTGCAAGTGCACTTATCACCGAAAACGGTAGTAAGACATTTTGAATTTTCTATACAGCTTTGAACCGGCTTAGTTGGATCCGTTTGAATTGTGCATTCTGCAGCGGATAAAAGTATACAAGTGTGTAAGAATTCATCATAAATTGCGTTTTCATAATTACGACATTCGCACTTGTTTTCTCTTCCGCATTGCAAATACCCCAATGGGTCACAAAGATCATGTGTTGAATTATGAAGTTGACAAAATTCGCCATATGGAATGAAACACATGTCATTTTCATTTGGTTGTAAATTGTCTTTACATGTGCAAATATATCCTGCTGAAGGATCTTCTTGACAAGTTGACATTTCGTGACATCTGTCGTCATTTGGTGAACATTTAGCATTAGCTTTTAAGAAACACTTATGAACATTTGAGTCATAAAATGAATCTTCATTGCATTCGCAAAGCTTATCAGTGGTGCAAACTTGTAATTCATCTGAATTACATTTGTCGTCTGTTATATCACAAGTCTTTCCATATTCTGTAAAGCATTTCCCGTTCAAAGTTGGAGAAGTTGAAGGAATGCATTTGCAAGATTCGACCGTCCCTTCACAGTTTGAATTTGGTGTGCAAGTTGGCATTGTATTATTTGGATTGGTTGAACAAGGAGAATTTGCTTTTGCTATGCAATTTAAACCGTCCCAATACGTTGAATTTAAAGAAGGATCTTCACCTTGGCATTTACAAGTGTCAAAGAAACATTCAAGAAATTGATCCGTGTCGCACTCGTCAGGTACTTCACATGTATCTCCATAATC
>VJMY01001507.1:0-11824 GCA_009869795.1 Neelides sp. FZ-2019 | reverse complement strand
TTTTGTAAATATTAATTATTATAGGCAATCTGTAGATATATATATATATATATATATATATATATAGATGCATATATGTACTTTATAGGCATAAATGTATTTTTCTTGAATAATTTACTCTTGTAAACATGACTCAATACATTATGAAGATTAACATTATGAATTATGAATAAAATAAAATTCCTTTGATTTTTATCAATATGGAAACCCCAACATAGCAATTCATCATTGCATTTCGTCAAATTACATATGGCAGAATGAAACATTGAGAGATTTTTTAGCGATTAGGCGAAGAGATGATTAAAAAAGTTTTTGTGATTCTTCTCCTCGCCTCATTAACTCAAAGCACATGGGGTAATAAAAATAAGTAATAATGAAATGATTCATTGAAATGATTGACTAACTATTACATTCATGGAGTTTCACAATTAAGATTAGAATTATTTATTTGTTTTTAATTTAATTTCCTCAAGGTCGGAAATGCTACGTTTGCAATACGATGACCGAGAAAAAGTGTGAACATCCGGTTGGCCATACTGAACTAGAAGTCCTTTGCGAAAATCAAGAAGCTGTAATTGAGGCATGGGGCAAGATAAATGATCCCTTTCAAAGGAATGATACGAAACCGAGGACGACTACAACTCCAAAATCATTCCTGGATGACTCAAACACAACACCCAAACCGAAAGGCATGGAATGGATTTGCGTCAAAATGGTCATCTCCACCGAGCTGGATCCTTATAATAAGGATCTTAGAATGATGATCAAGTCGGAAGACCGTAAGTTTTGTTTGTATAATCAATTTTATAATAAATCAAATCAATAAATTATCATAATATACTTAATTGCAAAAATTATAAGCGAAAATAATAGTCAGATTTTAATATTTTGGATGATGTAAAGTTAAACCGGACTATAAGCGGATCATCCGATATTGTGGGCTAACAGACTTGTCAAAGTCAAATGATGAATTGAAGGAACTTGGGATCCCAATGGACAAGCATTACGAGGGCAATGGAGATTTATCCTACGACCAAAAAGGCGGCGGCGGAGGAATTCTGCAAAGAGTATTAGGATGTAAAACAGACAATTGCAATGGAAGCGGAATGATGGGGATTTCAACCGTTCTTTTCCTCACGACGCTCATTGTCTCTTCTATTTTGATGAAGTGAGGCGATGCAAATCCGCTCTATATTCCTTTGATAAAATCCTTAATGTAATTAATGCCTAAAGATGATTATTTCACATAGTCACCAGCTGAAAATGAGACAGCAATTTACTTCTAATTTAAATTGATGTCTGTCAAAATTTTAATTGTGATCGAAAAACTCTCAACTTAATTCACTTTAAATAATTATACAAGTTAATTAATTGATGAATCATGTCTATATTGTTAAAAGATTAATCAATAAAGTAACCAAGAATGCCTATTTTCTGTTATATTTACGACTTATTACATTATTTAATATTTAAAATTAAAAAACAAGACATTTTACCCATTTATCTCTGTGTTATATATTTTATTATTATAGTAGGATTAATTAATTACTAATTATAAATGTTGATAATAATAAATATACAGTGTTTAAAATAATTTGCACATTCTGAAAAGTCTAATATTTATGATACTACAAAAGCTTTCTTGTCACTAACATTTAGTTCATAATATCATAATCATAATTACATATCTTACCATTATTATTACTATCTATATTTCCCAATTAAAGTTCCAAACTCATAATTAAAGAACAAATATAATATTATACAACAATCATAATTTTTAAATTAAATGAACTAAAGACTTGTGTATAAAAGTGTTTTTCGTTAAACAGAAAAACTAAATAATGAAAGTAAAACCTAACACAAAAACCAAAACGAATAAAACGCTATGCGTCTTCTTTCCACTGCTTTCGCTCGGTGTCAGTTGCACAATGTTCGACATGTTCGACTAGATTTCACACAAAAATATTAATTATTTTTATTATGTCCTTCTTAATTTAAATTAAATAAAAATTGAACACGCTTTAATTCTTACCGTTAAATTGCTTATGGAGTATTTGACTCCAAAGTAGAAAAGCTCGTTCTTGCTATTTGTAACTGGAATCGTAATGTTGAACATTTGTCCTGGGGTTTTTGTTGTTGATTCTGTATGGGATTTGGCCCTTTCCAAATCTTCTTTTGATGTCCCATAGTACACTGTAGCTTTTGCAGCTGATAAACATGGAAAATCTCTTTAGGATAAATTGCTCAAATTAAATATATTATGATAATTTAATGGTAAAATAACTAATAAAATTAACAAGATAAAATAAAAATCCATAAATCATGAGAATTTATTGACTTATATTCAAACTAACAATCTCTGGCTCTTTGCGTATCATTTGGAATATGAAAAACCAACTCGACTTTGAAATTAGGAACAGCTCGGGCAGCCAAGTTGTTTACAATTTGAAGCTGCTATAATATTTTCAATAATAATTACATATTAATTAAATTAATTATAATTGTATATCTTAATTTGTGGGAATTAAACGTTTTTAAAAAATACAAGTTAAAAGTTACCTGAGATTGAGCCCTGGACAATTTAATAGAAAAAAATATAAGAAGGAGAAACAAAAACAAATTTTGTTTCATCGTAGGATATTCTTATAATTACTAATTCCGTTAATGTTCTATTCGTAATAAGTATTTGATGATTTATGCAGTCCTATCAAATAGAAACAATTTCTGTTGGACTCACTTTGAGAAAGAGAGTGGGTTTGAAAGAAACGAGAATTGTGAAATGTTTGAGGAAAGTTGGAGGAGAAAAAGAGTGTAAGAAGGGATGAGAAGGTGAGAATTGGCTCGTCGGTTCCCCTCCTGAATAATTGCTTTTGTCCGAATTGTCTATGACCTTCGGCCGAGTGGTTCGTCCTTTTTAAATTATTGAAAAGACGCTCTCACCAACCCACAATGCACTTGAATTTATTGCTGCTCAAAAATGAAATCAGTCAATGTGGGAAATAAAAACCATTTTGGCCAGAATCGATTCACAAGGCAAACACTTATCTATTGAACAAGAATTCACTAACGACCATTTCTATTTATTAGACGCTCCCATATATTCATTATTATACGCAAGTACTTATTTAGGTATAAGTAAGAATTCAATGCTATTTTATAGTTTTTTTTTGACAAAGACCGATTTGTTCTATACGCCTCTTACATGACGATATATATGATTAACTACCGTTTAATATTCAATATGAAATTATATATATATAAATTAGTGAACGACTGACTGAATATTTGAATATTATTGCTTATATAAAAACATACACACGCATTTACACTAACTATTAGAATCCAGGGGCTTGAAAGGGAATTGTTATGTTTATTTGGGAAACGTGTGTTAACTCGGTTAACGTTCCTAGTAGTGCTTGGCGTTCTCTTATAATTTGGCTTTTTTTGTAGTCACTAATATTCAAATAAGTTGATAAAGGTCTTTCAATTTGATAAACACTTACGTAGGACATTCAAGGTTTTTCAAATACAAGGGGCATTTGGAAAATTAAATTGTTTTAACGAGAGAAACATGACAATGACATTATTCTCACCATGTTTTGTTTCACACAAACTCGCTAATAATACTTTAAATGACTAAAGGATTGCTTTCAAATTAATTCAATTAGTTTAGTGTTCTTTCCTTTATACTTTGCTCAGGGACTCAAATTTCTTATTGAATGTGCAAATATTGCTAAGATGGGCTTGTTATTGTTTATAAAAAAATCTTTTAAGAGTCTTAAATCTACTTTAATTTTAATTATGAATTACCTAATGAGATGAAAAAGTAATTAAGATGTTATATCTTATTATATTTTCAAGCGAGTGTGCTATAATTATTAATTTATTTTTAGCGTTTGTGTCGACGTGTGATTAATTACAATTTTGAGTATTTTAATTTTAATTCATTCATTATTTTATTATGCAGCTCGTCTCTCTTCCATTTCTAATCTTATTGTTTAGGAGATTTAAAGAATTATTTGATAATCATAATGACAAATGTAAATTGACAATGAATATTATTATTATAAGCATGTATAATTTTAGTGAATCGAGATTTGAATCGTTAATAAGAAGTGAAACATTACATTGGATTGACAACAGGTTTTCATTTTATCTGGACAAGGATCGTCGACTGTCGCCTTTCTGTCAGGTCTTTGGATGACAAAAATATTTTTGTAATGTACTTTTAATAATTTTGGAATTAAATCACATGAATGATACTTTAAATAAATTTGAATGGCTCGTTTAATATATTCCTATTATTATATCAGTTTTGCACATGTGACTATAAAAATATTAAGTATATTATATAATATGTATATAGTTTAGTAATTTCTTATAAGTAGATATTGAATATCGAACAAACCAATTTAAAAATTATGAACTTAAAACATGAATTGTTTAAATAATTAAATGCCATTCGGTCATTCGTATGGAAAGCAGTAATGGTATTGGGTGTATAATAGAATAAAAAATACATGGATAGATGAGCATGGGAAGAGAAGCAAGACGAAATGTGAAAATAATTCAGACCTTGGAAGAAATCAATAAGCGAAGCGCCATTTCATTAATAATTCTACTAATGAAAACCTTCAAAATTTCAAGTATTCAGAACCTTTAAAATGATAATTAAAAGTGTAAACATATCACTAGAGAGTAATATGAAAATAAAAAAGTCGCTTTGTGTCAATATGTGAGACTTTTGAACAAAAAATGATAGTTTTTAAATTAAAATGTGTTAATAATGGGATCGCTCAGTAAGTGTTATATAGGCAAAATTTTAACGATATCCAATAAATATAATCGCCTTATGATACAAGATACAATAAAACATCTTTTATTAAATACGAGACTTTATTAAAGCTATAATATCCAAACACATACAATATCCATAAAATACTATAAAATTTTACTTTATATTAATAACATTTACTCTTTTATTTCAATTCAATAAATTAAATTAATACTAAAGATTATTAGTTCTATTAGTTTAAATATTTGACATTTTATAAGTAAAAAATATATTATATTAAAATATTTTACACTTAACTTATCTTATAATATCATCAAGATTTATCATAATGATTAAAATTACTAAAATGCTTAAAACTGCACTCGTCTTCTCGCATTATTTTTAATAATCTTTTCATTTCCACATCCAGCATTCTCCTGAGATTTTCCTCTTCGAACCAAAGGCACAAATTTGAATTCCCCATTACTTCCAGTGTTCATCTTGGGCTCGAAGTTTCCCAATTCATCATAATTGAGATCCAAGCCGAGTCCCTCAGTAATCGTCCCATCATTTGCCGAGTAAATTCTTTCATGGGGGAGGAAAACATTTTCTGGGTCTTCGTCTCTCAAGTTGAAAATGCTCTTCATGTAGCCATCCATATGGTAGACATTGACAATCCAATAGCGAGCCATGTGATTCAACAACTCTCCTTTGACAAACAAAATGAGATTCGAAGGGCCAGAAAGATCCCCGAAAATATCCCGCCCAGTTTCCCAAAAGAACTGAACTTCGGAATTCAAATTCCCCCGTCCTTCGATCCCCTCTTTGAGCATTTGTTCAAAGGCAATTCTTTGGAACTTGAGGGCGATGATGGACGAACCTTCGTTTTCCTTCCGACCCCAATCAGCCGCGAACATGGCTGAGGTGAAGGAAGTCCGAAGCTCCCAATTGAATCCCAATTTGAAACTATTGGATTTGAGGAAAAAGGGCTGAAAGGCTGTGGAGAGATAGGCCAGATTCGAACTGCATCTCGTGTATAGGATGACCGAGTCGGAATCGTAGGTGAGAGATAAATGGTTTCCGTATTCTGGTCGTTCTGTCAGTGTGTCCGGGTAGGAGATGAAAGGAAATGGATGAGTCTCATATGCGATGGACAACATTATAGCCTGAAAAACCATTTATTAAAATAAGTTAATTAGTTATTAGATTAGATGTTAATCTCAATTAATTCAATAATGAAAACTAATGATTAACTAAATTACACCTAATAAATTGAGAGCAATTAAATTAATTTTACAATTATAGAGATACTCTAATCTATTTTTAAATACAAATTGAGCAAATTCGTGGACGGGGAATTAAGAGATTTTTTGAACAAGTTAACAAATGGGCATGGGACTATAAATATGTATTTAAACTAATTACCTACAAAAATAATGGTTTAATGTGTTAAAATGAAGGAATGAAAAGAAGACAAATGAATAATTTTGTTTACTTACTTGCTTATAAAGTCGCAAAATTTAAATATAAGTTTATAGTTAAAATAATGTAATATTATAATGAAATATTTATTTCTTGAGAAAAATAGTAATGATGATTAAAAACTGTTATGAGAAAGATGTGAAGCGAATGTGAGTTCCTGTTCCGATCTCGCTCAAAACTCGAGTGAATGATTACTCGAAAATTCAATCCGGAAATTTTTCTTTTCTTTCCACTTCCACGTTCTTTTGTTCGCGTGTAAAGAAATGTTCAGTTCAGAAATCCAGTTGGAAGTGCAGGTGAACAATTATAGAATTCTTCGAATAAAGCCTCCAGCTCAAGCCAATTGATCTCAATCATTTTATATTAAAATTATCCAATGAACTTATAAAGTTGTGGAAGTAAATCTTTAAGACTTTGTTTATGAATGGTGTGTGCGAAATATAGCTTATATTGGAAATTGCGATTTGCATCTTGAAAATCTTTTGATTTTCTTAAATAGCATTTCATGTGCATTCAAACTCTCTTTCGCAATCCAATTTATCTCAAATTCTTTGACTTAAACTTGTAATATTGATTCAACGACGTGTAAATATAGCTTTATATGTACAAAAGACTCAATGCTCATATATAAGTATTATATTATAATCAACAAAAGTCTCATTACGTCATTTCAGAAACACTTAAGACCGCAGCCAGTACTTGTGAATTTCTTACATTATTAATAGGAATGGAAGTTATATAGCATTAATAAGCATTGTAAGCTATATATGAGCTAAGATTGAGAGATGAAATAGTTTTAAAAGCAGAAACCCTTTCTTATCTTCACATTTTACAAAGAGAATGCGGAATTGTCGTGAAGTTCCCTACTTTATCCCTTTTCATCAAGATTCTAATAAAATATACAATTTCACAAATAGTTTGACTAAAAGATTCAATACATAACTCTGAGAGAGTCAATTTATATTCTATAGAATAACCTAAATCAACTTTTGAATCGATGACATTGGGCATTTCCTAGTTCATGCTATTACTATTAAGATATAACTTCCGCATTTGATTAAATTAAAAAAAAACAATAAACTCAATAACATTCAATGGATTTTATTCATTGAGCTATTGCTATTGCTGTTCTAATGGTTCGGCCATTGGTATTTTTCATTTGACAGTACTTGCTTAGTAAAGAGTGATCAATAAGCCTCGGATTTATATGCAAGCAAAAACCCCAAAATATGTATGCAATATGCAAGCACAAAATGGCGAAATATGCACATAAAAAACATGTTTTTAAGACATAATATAGTGAAATTAATCAATTTTTTTTATTAAATTGGTTCATCTGAATTGAAATTCAAGTAACAATTCTCAACCAAGTGTATCTCAATGTTTTCGTAAAACTCTCGCGTTGGAAAGATAAAAAGTTTTTATAGCGACTGAATGAACGTTCAACGATGAGTGATACAATATGGCAATATTTAAATTGAACTAATTCATTGGAGGAATAAAAAGACAAGTTTAAATTAGAACTAAATTTACCCTTCCCGTTCAAAATATTACTGATTCTCTCTAATTTAAATAAACGAATTTTCCTGAATCAGAGAAACATTATTTTGAAATGACCTTTTCACCACATGCACTCTTCACTTCGATTAGATTATCTAAAGTATCAGAAATGATTTTCAAAGAATCGTTTAAGAAAAGATCGGCTTTTTCGATTTTTCTATTTTTAAATAGATCTTTAGCATAACCAATTGCTGAAGAATCCTTGAAATAAAATGATTCAACGCAGCATCTCAATTTATCAAAATGCTCCGCAAAATAAGAAACAGAATTTAACCATGCACCCCATCGGATAATTATTGGTTGCGGAGGGACTGGAGTGTTAGGTACCGTTTCTCTAAACTTATCAACTCTACTACTTGATTTCACAAAAATTTTCTTCACTGTTGAGATGAGTTCATTAACATATTTAAATTCGAATCAAACAATTTCGGCAAGTTCGTGTAGAGCATGAGCCATACATGTCACATTGATCAAATTAGGGTAAAACATCTTGAGCCCGATTCCGCATTTCTTGATGTAAGATGACAACAAAACAAAATCTTTTTCCGATTCCATTTGCAGTCTTGCAAATAATACCTAATAAATTAATATATTTAAATTAACATTTTAATTGCTATACAAATCAATGACTATGATTTTTCGGTGCAAGCAGTAGCCGCTATCAAATAGTAAAGAAAGTAGGCAAAGATATTACAAGAGGAGGAAGAGTATTTTTATTGCTAATATTTTAATAAAGGCGGAGGTTCGGAGAAGAGACTTTAGCTTACTCCTATTCCCCTTCCGTTTTACACTTACAGAAGTCCAATCTTTGTCCTGGGAGGTCAAAATATTCTTAAGTTCCCAGACAAATCCAGATCAGTTCTCAGCTCCTACATGGGTAGCGTCTTGGTTTCTGATGCTTTTGCTTTACATATTTGCTCTTTTTATACCACAAGATTTCTTTAATTAATATCCTACTTAAAATATTATTTTAAATTTACAAAAATTTCACTTAAATTACATCTAAGAGGAACATTCAATTGGGTTAGTATATTACGCATACATGTAGATGAAAGATAAAAGATTGTAAGTGAAAGTTACTTTGTATAAATTTTAAAGGCCTATGTGTTATTATTAAAAGCTTAAATACCTCTTCACGAGTTTCACTAAAGTCCTACTTACTATTTATTCATTTATTAATTTTATTTATTTTACTGTTTTTAATATGGCTAAAATATAATTATTATAACAAAACTTTTGGAGAAATGGAGAAATTATAAAAATGTAGAAGATTTTATGAAATGGAAAAGTCTTCAACCTCTTCAACTCTCGCAAGCATAAATTAAATTTTAGTATAATTTACAAGTTAATTAAGACAATGGGAAGTTCTCAAATTATCCTAATAAGCTGATTAAGCAGAAATAACTAAAATTAAATATTATTATCAAAAATGGAACTGATTCAAATAGCATCACTGAAAAAGTTCCATAGTGCCCCAATAAGTAAAAATTTCTCTAATATGCTTATAAATGATGCTTTAGAATAATTAATTTTCATAGACAAAAATCATTGTCGCATTTATTAAGTCAAAATTTTTCAGTTGCAAAAAATTTTCTTAAAGGGCGAATGTTTTCGAATTAAGTTTGTAAACACTCTTAAATGTCCTCTGTAAGATAAAAATGTTTCCAAGTTGGAGAAACTTTAATTTTAATGTTAGTTACAATTTACCTTATAAAAAATTGGGTCGTTTGAAATTGTCATTTTTGATTGTAGGTACTTGGAATGAATGATTTATAGATATTTTATTAAATTTTTTAAAGTACAATATTTAACAAATTTAATTTCATCTCATAAAGTTATAATATTAAAATTTACAACTGTTATAAAAGCGCAATTTTAATAATATTATTTTACATTTATAGTTATTCTTCTTATAGTATATTTATTAAATCATGGGATGATCAAGTTTGCATTGCTTAACTTTTAAACTTATGTTAAAACAGTTAATAATGATTAATAATTTAATACTCTATTAATAAAAGTTAAAAAAGTAGTTTTTAATTATGATAATATTTATGACATAACATTTTTAATACATGCGTTTTATATGGTGAAATATTAATATAATTTTTGATATTTAAGATAAAATCGCTTTGAGTAGAGAATCCAAAAATTAATTTACTAGATAACGTTTGTTTGTCAAAAGATATTGACCACTAAGCGATAATTTGCGTTAGATTTTATTTGGCATCCTTGATAAAAGCTAATTAGTTCTAGTGAAAAATCTTATTAAATCTGAAATAAATTTTTAGTTTAATTTATTGAAATAAAGACAAAAAAATATTTTACTGAATGCTTAATAAAGGTTTAATTATAAGAATATTATATTCATATATTTATACTTAAAAACTTCATTAATTTCCTTTTAATTTAAACATTTAAAAAAAATAATGAAAGATTTCAACATAATTGATACAGGTATAGATGAAAAATTTAATAATTAATTTACAAAACTATAAAGTACTTTGTTAAGAATTGTATTAAAACACAGCATTTATTTATTTAAAAATCTCATAATATCTAATTAAATTTTATTATTGCTAAGTTATAATCAATTTTATAGATATCTTAATAAAAATATGAATATTAAATGTATCAATTTAAATATTCCTTATTTGACTTTATTCCAGACTTGAATAGAATTACACTTATATTAAAAACTAACATGGCTACATAAATAATATTGAAGCCTTCTGTTTGGCAATTGGTAAATATAGTTTTTTTCAAAAAATTATAGATAAAGATACCACAGTTGCATATTATTTAGCACTACGCGAATATTTTAATTTAAACTCGTCAATCGAAATCTCCATGGAAAATTTAATAAAAATTTTACCGAAACTTTAATGGAATTCTGCTGCGGATGAAATTGAAAATAAAATCAGAAATCCAATGTCTTCCAGCAATTTAACACTTCAAGCGCAGTTAAATCCTGAACAATTAGAGGCAAAACAAAGTTTAAAAGAAGATACTACGAATATAAACCAAGGAAGCAGTATTGTTGGGAAAGAAACACTCTTAAAGAAAGGAGGTGAGATAGAAGTATCGCATGTACAAACAAAATCATTATGTCAAGAAGTTCAGAGTGGAGGGAAAGTTCAACAAAAATCCCAAATCCTTGGCAATGAAGTAAAAGTAGATGGTGCATTAAAAATTGAAGGCTCTAGTGCTGTGGCTGCAAGTGTGCAAATACGTTCTAATGATAAAAGACCTTTTCATGTTGAACAACTATCTCAGATCATTGGTGATAGCTCAGAAATAAATGCGCCTCTTAAACTAAAAGGTGTTCAATCTATAGCGGGTGGAGTAGGTGTTATGTCATCGCAGAGAAGTCATTCTTTTGGAGTTAGACTTCCAATTAATTTTGAACAAGGTCAAAAAGAGAGACTGTCTATGCTGGCAGCAGGATGGTCAAGGGAATTAAACCGGGTTGCTGAACCTGATAGTTATGATGCCCTTGGTGAGGAACATTGTTCTAATCATTTAAAAATCTAATCGTGACTTTTTCTCTCAATATAGTGAAAGATTCACCGGCAAGCAGAAGGTCAGCTACTATTTTTGGTGATAATGCGCACATTAACTCCCCTGTGCATATTGAAAGTTCGGTAGTCCAAACTACGATTGAGCAACAAGCGCTGCCGAAGCCATTGAGTCACCTTCCTGAAATCTGGCACCTACCTCCTAAAAACGGAAATTTTGTGGGTCGTACCAGTTTATTAAGTGAGGTGACGAACCATCTTCAACAAGTGGATCAGCTCGTTCTCTTAACAGCTTTTCACGGCCTAGGTGGGGTAGGAAAAACTCAAGTCGCATTGGAGTTTGTTCATAGAAATGAGAACTATAAGAATTATCAAGGGGTCGTTTGGTTTAATGCCGAAAATAGGGATCAATTACAACAAGAATATATTGAATTGGGCCATGAGCTTCATATACTCTATGGTTATGAAAAAGCTCCCATCTGGGAAC
>VJMY01001506.1:0-11837 GCA_009869795.1 Neelides sp. FZ-2019 | reverse complement strand
GGTTAAATGCGATGGAGATATGAAAAATTGCCAGCCAACCGGATAAAATACTTCAAATAATAATCATTGTATTACATAAAATAAAATAAACATTTGAATTAGTAATGATTAGTGTTGTCGCATGCATCTAATTATGCATCATTTTATGCATCCGGATGCATGATGCATAGATTTTTTGACCATTTGTCTTATACCACTAATGTATTTTATACACTCATGCATTCGGATGCATGACGCATAAACGCTATGCATCCGTCAAACGGCAACTCTAGTAATGATTCATCTTATCATTCATTATTGCTTATCTAGGTTTATAAAAAGTTAAGCATGAGAAATCTTTCAATAAATAAACAAGAATACGGCGGGCCTAACAATTCGATCACGCAACTCTCGACGAAGTTTTGCCAGGACGAATTTTCAAAGAGGCCTGTTCATTATTTACATTGAGTTTATCGCCAAAATTCCAGATAAGAGTTATTTCGGGTTATATCCAAGCAGTTACAAAGATGCAAATAAAAGGTTGGAATGAATAAACACTAAAATGAACAAAGAAAAAATTTTATGATGCTTAAATTAAATGTTATTCTTAAAATAGCATAGCAAACATAGAGCACCGAAATTCAATTTTTCTTAAAATAGGAAAATTAACTTTAATTATTGAATGGATTGAAGTGATTTTTAGCATGGAGCAGCATGGAGCCTCCATGGAGGCTCATTTTTACACCATAGGGTAACCCTAGTTGACTTGTCAAAAGCTCGGCTTTGATCAAGACTTCATAAAGATCGAGTAGAGAAAACTTCACTTTATTTATTGAGTCATTTGTGTTAATTGCCTGGCTGACATTGATACATTTAAATAAGTCTTCCTCTTTATAGTTATCATAAAACTTTGACTATTAAATGTTTTTCCAATGATTTGAAACATTGATCATACCTCTTATTCCTTCGACTTCGCCAGTGATATGTGTCATAGAGTTCTTCTTTCGATAGGGAGTTTGAATTAAATAAGAATTTGGGGAAATTTATAGTGCCGTAAAAGTCGAATTAATTAACATTTATTCTTTTATTGATACATTAAACGTTTGTCGCACATCAATTAAATATACAGGTGAAACAGTTAATTTATTTGTATTATGAAATGAATTACTTATTGAAAAACTTATATCATTTAATAAAGCTATGGTAATATTCTATTTATTTAAATATAAATTATCAGTAATTTATTTTATTTCAAGAAAATGGGTCCTATATAAATATGAACAAATTGGAATTATTCAGATCTCAGTAAACATGCTATTAATAATAACAATGAGACCCATTTACACTTTGCAGCTAACAATGGAAATGTTGAAATGCTACATTTACTTTTAGAAAAAGAACAAATGTTAATGTTGATGTTGAATCTGCTAATTACTTACAGAAAATGAAGCGAATATTCATGCAGTTGATTCTAAAAATAAGACTCCATTACAAATTGATATGATGAAATTTTTGAATTTCTCAAGTAAATTTACTTAATGAAATGTTAATTATTATATACCCATAACAAGTGGCTTTGCAACGTTAATTATATGTTTTTATAATTAGTAATGACAATGATTTGTAAAATACACTATGGAGGTTAGACAATAAAATGAAGAAATTGAGAACAAAGTTTTAAGCTTTTATTTTCTTTCTCGTTCCTAAAATCCATTTTACATTTTTCACCATTCCGTTTATTTTTTATTTTACGTATTTTTAAACCTTAAGAGGAATCTCTTAATCCTTAAAATTATTCCTTTAGCTTTTACTTTTAACTATAAATGTTTTAACATTGTATTTGCGATCCATAACCTCAAATGTTTATAAAATTCCAAGGTGAACTAAAAAAACCTCTAAAAGAAAACCAGCGCATATGTGCATTTTAATCATTAAACGAAAAACCAAAAATCGAAATCGCGAAGTTTAAATATTTTATACGATCTAACAAACATTGCTACATTTATATTTATACGAAATCCTTTACTATTTATATGAATTAATGGAAACTCGGATTTAATTCAATAATCATCTAATCAAAAAATCTTGCGTTTTAAAAATCACATTTTGTTATTTGGGGTTTCCATCTGAATTACAAATTAAAATCCTGACCAAAATTACACAAAAAAGGAAAATAAATAATAATATTTACACCAAAATCGTATTTACAATGAATTTATGAAAACAAGAAAATTGTTTTTGGCTAGAACGATTTTAATTTTTAAATGGACGAGGAAATGAAATTAAAATTTTCTCTTATAATTTTCTACTACGTATAATGTGTGGATCAAAATGTAAATTTCTAATTTGCGTTTACATTATTGTTAACCATGTTAATTACTAAATAACATTTACTTTTTAACATTATTTCAATTATCAAATAAATCAGTCTTAAAGAGAAAATGTCTATGATAATCGCTATAATTAATTAAAAACACAAAAAGAAAAAATCCAATTAATTTCACCTTAATTCAAAAATTAATAAAAACTTTAATTAATTAATCAAATTAATTAATTAAAAACTAGAATTTTGACAATTTTTTACACTGAATGAAAAAACTAAAAATTACCAAGTTTGCATACGGTTTGAAGAAAACAACAAATATTATTTAAATACACAAATACTTACAATCCACACACAACTTGAATTAAAAAGGATTTTTGCAGTCTCCGTTTTTCATTTGAATTATTTTAAAAAACAAGATGAATTACCTAAATGAAAGTTTAATTATTAATTAAACATTACTGAATGCATGCGTATACAATGTGTTTTCTTAAATTCTATACAAAAACTCTAAACTTACTTAAATCTATCAAAAACTTTCTATTAAAAAAAGTTGAAATTGAAATTTTAAAAAACATTCATGTGTTTTAACCTTAAATTTAAATATGCGCGTTTTATGTGTGTAAAGCTCCGTTTGAAAGATCAACTTGTGGGTTTTTTTCTTACGCACTAGATGTGTATTATAATTTAACAATTTCTCTATAATTAAATTATCATTTAAAATTGAACATTAACTATTTTTAATGTTTAACTAGAATTAGAATTTCACTATAAATGTTTTAATTCTACTTGCGTTTACGTTCACATTTCCTATATAAAAAACAAAAAGGCGAATTGTAAAAACGAGTTTGAATTTAAATAATTAACTATTTAATTCCAGGTTTTTCCCATTGACACTCGTATTTGTTGTGATGTACGTGCCTCTATTGAATAACTAAATTAAATGTAATTTAATGCCATTTTTACTTTTCACGCCGAGCAAAGTTAAGACTCAAAAAGGGATTTTCCAAATAAACTTAAATGAGACCTTGAGTTTCAAAATGCATTTCTGCATTTCAATCTTAAAATGTCTAATTACGAAACAAAAGATTTCTCAGTCAAATAAAATCAGCCTTGTAAATGAAATCCAAAAGAAAGAAATAATTGAGACCTAATTGAAATTCTAATTTAATTTAAATACTAATTGTCAACTAAATCCAAAATCCAACGAGGAAAAGTTTATCCAAATTTAAAGCATTTTATACAAATAAAATTTTCGTTAAAATTCACATAGAATTTGAAAAAAATCTCTATATGAAATAAACTATTGTGAAATGAATTTTAAAAGGGAATAAATAACGAAGACGTAAAGCAAAAAAATTGAGGCAAAAATCTTATGAAAAATTGGCACGGAGGCACATGCACTCAATTGAATTAAATTGTTAAAATACGTGTTAAATTAGTTTATATGTACTTAGGTTAGTTATAACAATTACAACTATGTCTAACTGAGCAAAAGGAAATTGCATTTTTTAAATTGTTAAAAGTGTAATTACACTAAATTATTTACGCGGGTAGTTTTGAAAAACGACCATTTGAACTCGAATTGTAAAGTCCGCCAAAAATCCTAAAACATTATGACACATTTTGGAGCGGAAATTCTTAATTTCAAACATTTCAAAAACGGTTTCACTTCTTTAGAATACATTTTTTAAATAACTAACTAATTAGTTAATTAGGCTTAACTTTTATGGTCGGACAGAATTGAAATTCTCATTTAACATTTTTTTTTCTCATTCTCTCACATTTCCTTCAAAATTTAAATACTCGTACACAGTTTATTTACTTACTTTTAAATATTTACACTCTTTACACTTTATTTCCCTAATGAACACAATTTTCTCCCTCACCTCCCGCTGCACCCAAATACACACAAACCACCATTTTATTTATTTTAACACAAGTGAAGAATCACAAATCCTTCAAGTTTAACACAATAATGCGCACGCGCATCGGCGCGCCTTTTACTATTTCCACCATAAAACTCGTTGTTAGTTAAATTACAGTTAATGTTTTTTCTCAATTATTATTTAAATAAATTTCATTATTCGCAAGGCTGAGTTCATCTCAAGATTTAGCCATGGCGGGTTTAGCCATTATACTCTTTTCCATCTATTTCTGATCTTTTTTTGAAATTCCCTCTTATTTTCGAATAATTGTTTATTTAGTTGTGTATTATTGCAGGCTGAACAACTGACCAACTTCAGAGTTTTGTTCTAAAACACAATATGTAAAAAATAGTTCTTTTTGAGACAAACGTTTAATATTTTTACTGCTCCTTATTTTACACATTATTTTTAATTTAAACGATCCTCGTTTTTGTGCGTTAAGATGTTTTTTAATATTGATTTTTAAATAGGTTCTTGAAAGATGAATTTTTTACCCGCTCATTTCAAAAATTTAAATTTTCCTCCACAACGTGCTCATTCTCAAATTTATATTATTATTAAGAGAGAATTTAAAACATTTTTATAAATTGGCTCCTACCAAATTGGTATTTAGTTCTCTAATTCCTAATATGCGTAATATATTTGTTATAAAAATCATTTTTCTACTCAATATATAGGAATTTCAATATATTTAAGTGATGTATAAAAACATTTGTCTACTATTTTCGATATGATCTTCAGTATACCTTTTTTCCTTATTATAAATTTCATATGAACCATTTAAAATTTCCTGAGATTTTCTCTACATTGAATTATAGAGAAGAATTTATAACTTTGTAATTAATTCAAAATTACTGATTTTAATCTTACAATGTGAAACAATGACTATAAATATAAATATTTAAATATCTAAAAACGTTCTGTTCATTCGCGCATGAACTTCTAAAAAGATTTAACTACTTTACAAGTTAAAATATGTTACGTGGTTTTTCTATAAAAACTAATGAGATTTCTTTTCTCAGCTCATTCGACGTAGAGAGCTGTTAATTAAAGTTGTAAAAATCCTTTATTTCCTATACCAAACACATGCATCGAGAAGTTGAATAGTTATGAATACAAAAACCTTAACTATTTATTTAACTATTAAGTAATCTAACATTTAATTTAGCAATTAATTAATCTAACAATTAAATAGGTAACATTACTAAAAAGAGAAATGTTGTTTTATATAAAATGTGAACGTTGTTCATCCAAAGAACGAATCCTTAGGACACTTTGAGAACATTTTGTAATTTATTGAATTTACTTAAAACTCCTAGTCATAATTAATAATTCATTATTAAATTCTAATGGAAATCTCATTAAGGACGTTTTTAAGTATAATTCTATTAAATTTGAGATGCGAAAGAGTTGAATATAAAACTTCCCTTATTTCTAATCAATTAAAGACAACCCCTGGGCAATGAAAATTCTCATAGTTATTTTACAAACAAGAAACGAATTGTAAAGGAGTTGTCATTGAAACGTTGGAATTGGATGAGCACATGCGGATTTTCATCTTTTCTCCCATTTTGACAGGAGATGAATTGTTTTAAGATCCGGTGGTTTTGAACAAGAGAGCTATTACACTTTAGGAATTTCAAATTTCCGCGATTTAATTGAAAATTTGAAATTATTTGGGATTTGCTTGAAGAGCCGTGGTGATCTGTGTCCACAAATCCTTCTTGCACGCTTTTGATCTACAAAGGAAACACAATTATACATTTTAAAATCAACATTAATCAACAAAAATTAATCTAAATTCATCAAAATCCGTCAACAAAAATAAATCCATCAATCAATTAATTTAACACAATTTTTACAAATTCATTTTAGTTAACTTGGATAAAACAGAATTAACATTACATAGATAACTAACGTTATTATAATTAAATTTAATTACCTTCTTAAATTTTGTAGCCATTCTTTGAATTGACTTCCGCCGTCTGGCGTCAAAGTAAATGCCTGCCTGGCCGTGCAGACGATTGAGACGAAATCCTCATAGTCAGACAACGTGATGTGATAGAGCTTTTGATGGAGACATTGAAAATACATCTGTTGGCATTTAGACACGAGCGGGGCCAACGGCGAGCGCGGGTTTTGATAAACCCAAGCCAAATTGCTCCTAGAGGAAATCAACGCCGCGTCCAGAATGATCTCGTGGAGAACAAAGGGATTTGAGATGCTCGAGACGGCGCAAATGCAAAACTGCTGAAGATATTGCGCGCCGAGTTTCCTCGAAATGGATAGGAGCCATTTGACGTCTTCGCCGTACGTGGGGTTTCGCGCGAACTTGGCAGCTGGACGATCGTCGTGGACGCGACGAGCCAAAGTTTCCATGGCCAACATCCCAACGCGGTAGGCGGCCAAGAGATATTTCACTTTGATGGCCGATTGACCACCTTGTTGCATGCAATCTCGCGGACCCTGAAAACATTTAAAATCGCAATTAAAATAAAATTAATAAGCATTGATTGATTTCAATCCTTATTAAAACCCAGAATAAACATAAATCAACACGTTAAAATTCCTTCGAGGAATTAAATCATAAGTATTTAAATAATAATTTAGAAATGGATTTAAATCATAATAGAGAGAAATGCAAATGTGAAAAATCAAAAAACAAGTTTATTTTTCAAGAGATTGAAATTAAAAATTGACAAAATAATACAAATGAATGAGAAAAGAAGTTGAAAAAAGTGAGGAGCTTCGGAAAGAGTAGAGAAAAAATTGTCCAAAATAAAAAAATTCTGTTTGTTTACATGTGGGAAATAATTTGGTCTAATTTGCGAGGGTGAGGATGAGGGCGGCGAATCCCCGAGGCTCAAATTTCCCATCCCATTCACAAGAGTTTGAGGGCCAACTTGGCCTACCTGAACGAATCCACCGCCGTGGCCGTTCATCAGATTCCCACCGCAATTCATCTAATAACAAAAAATACATTTTTAATTAACATCACACAATGCATGATTGCAATAAAAACATAGTTAAAAATCAAAAACTCATAAAACATAACTATAATCAAAACACAAAAAATTTAATTGTGATTAATTGTTAATTTCAATTAAACTAAATTGGAATTTATTACTAAATATTTTAGCTAATTCATTTTAATCGACTTACAAGAACGACTTGAGGTTGCCCGGGTTGTCGGCCGTCTTGCCTCATGTAATTTCTCACATGGTCGGCGATGAAAGGACGATCGTTTTGGTTTCCAGGGTTCATGTGAACCGGCGGTCGATCGCACTGCTGCGGTTGGTTCGGGTAATGCGACGGTCCGCTCGTGGGCACTTGGTGGTGCATGTGATGGTGGTTTGGGCCGCCGGGGTGGAGAAGCGGATAAAACCCGCCGTTTTGTCTCATGTGTTGTTGACCGGGGCCGCCAGGAGGACCGCCGGGACCGATGGGATAATATTGGAGCGACGGACCAGCAGTGACAATTGAACTGTGGTGGATCGGAGGGCCGGTTGGGTAGTTGGGCGGAGGCGGACCACCGCCGTTACCCGGGTTTGGTTGGTTGTAATAACCAGAGTTAGTCGTTTGAACGCCTGGTGTACTCGAAGCCTAGTCAATCACAAAAAACAATTAAATTCTCCACCAAAATATAAAATTCCTCGCAAAATTCAAAATTCTCGCAAAAAGTTAAATTCCCCGCAAAATTCATAATTCAAAATTCAAAATTCCGAAAGATTCACATTTTCCTCAAAAATTCTAATTTACCGGAAAAATTAAAATTTCCTTTCCAATTTTCGCCATTAGGATGTAATATAAGAGAGGTGAAATGTACCTGGTAAATGACAGTTTGTCCAAACAAGAAGTTTCCAGGTCCAATGGATGGGTTGAAGGTGGCTGGTATGAAGGGGACTTGGCCGTAGGGCGCCGTGCTGTAAGGCATCCCCACTTGTTGAGGATAGCCGTTCATGGGCGGCTGGCCGTTCGGCGTCGGGATGAGCCCGAGCATTTCGGGCATTTGGGACACGGGAGTTCCGTTGCCGGAGGAGGACGGCGGCGGAGGCGGCGGGTTGTTCGGGTTCACTGGCGGAAGACCCGTTTGGGAATTCATCATCCCGTGGCAATTCATGGAATCCTCCAAGGACAACAGTGAGTCGTGATGAGCCATTTCCTCGCTCAACACGTCAACACCAAGTGGGAGATGCTATAAAGAGTTTAATCACAATTAAATTAAACAATTCAATAACAATTAGCTAATTATTTATTAATCCTTTAATTAAATGAGTTTTACCTTTTGATAGAGAGAAAACCATTGCCTAGCAACGTCAAAGAGAACTTCAGGGTAAACTCCTCCGCCTTTCGCAGCAGACTCGACCGTCACACAGGCTTTTTCCAACATTCCGTCACTTTGCTCCTTGCACTAAAAAGAAATTTTGAAAAATTAAATGATTATAATTCATTACAATTATGATTTTAGTATTATTGTTGTTAATGGTTAAATTACTAATGTTAGGTTAGAATTCCATGATAAAATCTCTCACTTGTAAAATGGCTCTATGAATCTCGTTGGGATTCAAAGCATGAGCAAAGGGGAGACAAGAAAGTGCGAGTTCCGCCGCTGCTCGCACCATGTTTGCGTCTCCTCTTGAGGCCCGATCCGCAATCGTCACAGCTTCCGGTGGAGTCAAATGAGAATCCCACGTGTCAATGAGGAAAGAAATGGCAGGAGCTCCAATTTCCATCGCTTGTCCTACAAACATTCATATTACAATTAGTTTAGCTAATTTTAAATTGCTTGGCCAAGTCTACAATGGAATGGTTGGAATTTTGAATTTTGGAAAAATAAGATAAATTTTTGAATTAAGGAACTTTGAATTTTGGAATAAGGAATTTTGAACTTTGGCGGTATATTTAAACTCCTTACCAGTAATCCAGGAGACATGAGAAGAATAAGTCCTGGAGAGCCAATTGGGACTCACAGCATTGTGAAGTCCAAGTCCATAAAGGCCAATGTGAAAAGCGCACATGTGAAGGGCTCGATGCGGCCCGCGGGGATTTTGCCCATTGGACGGCTGAGTGAACAAACTCTGGTTGCTCGACCCGCCCGCTTTCCCCAACACAACTTTCGCCATTTCGAACATGAAATGCGCTCCGGCCTCCGAGGGTTGATTCGGCAAAACCGGGTAGCTCCGCTTCCCTTTATATCTCCCGGACTCCTTCGAGCTCCGCGAGGAACTCCCAGAATTGTTCACAGACGTAGCCGTAGGGGAGGAATTCGAATTGCTCGTATTGGCGCCATTGGCACTCGCAGCTCCTTGATCCCCTTCAGTGCTGGTCGAAGACTGCGGTCGGCTATTGCCATTTACAACGTGACCCGGCGGTGAAGAATTTGCAGAACTCGAAGGTCCCGCCGCTTGATCTTGTTGTCCATGTTGTTGCTGTCCATGTTGTTGTTGCTGTTGTTGTTGTTGTTGCTGTAGCGACGAGGATATTCCTTGTCCACTGTGGTTTCCATGGTGATTCTCCGAAGAACTTGGTAATGCAGCCGGGCCAATCATGGCCGCAGCTATATTCACAGCTTCAATGTCCGCCTTCCATTGCCAGGAGTTTCCAAGGAGCGTCGTAGTGGGCGGGTTATTTGAATAATACGCCGGCGGCAAAGAGGCCTTGTACAACTGGTGAATTTCCCTGTCCAGTAACTTATCCATGACTTTGGCCAACTTGTCCGCCTCGTCCTTGTAGTGGAGCAACATGGAGAGTGCAAGTTCCCCGCGTTGTCTCCGAGTCCCTTCGCACAGCAACGGATGATCCGCCTCGGAAATGTTGGCTTTCAAGCCCAAGGCCGCCACAGCAGCCTCGAAGCCAAGACTTTCGTCCGTGGGCGAATGGAAAACGTCGTTTTGGAGGGAACAGCGTCCCTCGCGGTTGCTCGGCATTACCAACGCATCAAAGATGAAATTGGCTAAAACCAGCGGGAGCAGTGCGTCTCCTCGGGATTTAAAAGTCCCGTTCTTCAACGCTTCTGCCTTCTGCCTTATCATGTCCAGCTCCTTTTGCCCAATGGGAATTCGCTTTAGCAGCATGGCCAATTCGGCCTCCTGATTGGCCAATTTGACTTCTAGCGGTTTGGTCGAGGCCGGCGGGCGCGCAAGTTCAAGTCCAAACATCCCAACTTGGAAGGCCAGATAGAAATACTCGGGGTTTTCCGCCAAGACCGTGCAGAGAAACCCGCATTTGGACAAAGTGGCCGAGGCCAAGCAGGAGATTTGGTGCGAGGCGGGATTTAGCTTCTTGCGCTTTCCTTTCCCCGCCGTCACCGTTGGCAACTCAATGGTTAAATCCGGCGGATTGTCCAAAAGTTCCTGGGCAAGTTCCACGCCCAATTTGCACGCTTCTTTGCTATGCCCATGTGCATGGAGACCTTCGGCCCTGGCGAAATAAACCTCCCACATGTCCTCGATCCGTTTCAAATTTGAAAAGGGGTTGAGTGCCAAAGGGTCTTTTTTCCCTCCTTCCTCGCCGCCTTCCCTCTTGCCGTTGACTTGAGCCTTTGGATCGTAGTAGTACAGTTGGTATTCGTCGCCGCTCTGTTGGGAGTCGGACGAGTCGAATTTCCCAGGCGGGGGTCGTTGGGGGATTTCGGGGACGCGGAAGACGGGTTGGGCTGAGAGGGAGGAATTGTCTGAATCCTCGAGCTCCAAATCCGCCTCGCCGTCGAGTTCGTCCGAGGTGTTTAAAGGCGGCGTTACTTTGCTCCCGCTCGGAACGCCGTCGTCTTTGAGGAGAACCAGCGCGTCTTCGCTGTCGAGTCCTTCGTCGCAGAATCCTTCGGAGGAAACGCTGCTCCGGTTGCCATCGCTGGCTCTTCTACGAGGCGGACCAACCACATCAACTCCATGACCCATAGCTCTGTAATCACAATTAAAATTTACAATTAATTAATTAAATGAGTCAAAGTTAAGAATATGAAACTGTGTATATTTTACACAGCTTATTTTATCTTTTCTAACTTTTAAACATTTTGAACAAAAGCAATTTCCCCAAAAATTAATATTAAATAAATTAAGTAATTGAACTAAATGTTAGGAAAGATTAACTTTGTGGCCAAGATTAACTCAACTAACTGAAAATTAATCATAAACTAGCTATTTTTAAAACCAACTTAAAATTTCAACCATTTCAATGAAAATTCACAATTAGACAATTAGATAGATAGACTAAATAATTTTTATTAAATCTTAATAATTTAGATATTTTAAATAAAAAGTAACATTATAGATAAGTTAAATAAAACTTGACTTGAAAATTAGATAGTTTAAATAAAACTTTGATAATTAAATTATTTAACATGGAAATTGTAATTGGATGGAAATGAAAGTTTAAGTAACCTTGAAGGCCCCGCCACAGGGATATCGTCTTCAAAGGACGAGCTTTTCTCCAACGAAGACGTATGAGCATGAATAGCTCCAATAGCTGTAACTACATGAGCGATCTCAGCCGCATCCGAGCTTTTAATTTTCAACCCACTGGCCGACGGCAAAACAGAATTTTCCCCGTTGTTCCCGCCCTTCCCCTTCCTCTTCCCCCCGGATTTCCCATGGGGTTTTGCCGTGTTT
>VJMY01001505.1:0-11839 GCA_009869795.1 Neelides sp. FZ-2019 | reverse complement strand
TTTTAAATATATAGCTTTAAAATACTTTCCAATCATTTGTTTTAATAGGTAATATCCATTTTAATATGCACCCAATTTTTAATATTTTATAGTTCACTCTGTCTTTCATTGAACTTGAGAAGAAGTCAAGAGGGATAAATTGACTTTTGAGAGAAAATAAGTAATTGATACATATATTTATAATTCTTGTTCCTAGCTAATTATTTAATCGTTAAATTACTGTCACACGATATTTAATCCCATCCAAGTAAATATATAATTTACATAGTCAACACTCGAAATATTTGAAATAGAAGCCTTAAGATTTAATTTTCATAAATTATGACTCATAGAATATAAATTATAATTTACATAAGTTTTAATATCAGAAGTAGAAAGTTTCATTAAAAGACAAAGGAAGAATTCACATTAATTTCGATCGTTTCAATCAAAACAAATTGATAATTCTTCCGAGCAATGTCCACAAGAATGATTCAAGTTCAAAATATGTGATCATTTATAACATGTATAATTAAGTAAATAAATTAATTAACGAGTTTAGCTAAAGCGCATGCCAATTTGGAATTCGTTGAAGCAAATATTATAAATAGTTTTAAATTGTGAGGAAACCTCATACTGGATCAGTGTTGACATTAAGAATATCCCGAATGCTCACGTATGATCCCGCAACAAAGCCAATCAATCCAAAGAGAATGAGAGCCAAATTCTTGAAGAGAATCCAATGGAATCTTCCGTATCCAGTGGCCCAGTTGGTCAAAATGGAGATGATAGGTGGGAAGATGAGTGCAAGAGTTGAACTGCTCACCGCTCCAACCAGCGCAATAAAAAGACTCAAATCCGGAATCAATTCAGCCAGGATAACTAAAAACAACGAGATTAATTATATTAGGATATATAACAAAATAATTAACTATTAGCAAAAAAAACTTGATCTCAAGATTAGGCTGGATTTACAACCGAATAAATAATCTGATTATTTTAAGGAAATTCTAAATTGAAGTTCGTACAAGTTAGGAAAACGAGAAATGATCGAAAAACCAATTCCATGATCCATTGCATCCTTTCCGTTGCAAGTCGAGACTTGAGTGAAGGCCACATGATGTCAATCGGCACGTAGAACTGAAGGGCGTATGAGAAGAAAATGGAAACGGCCATCATGACTCGAACCAACTCAGCCAACCTGACACAACCAACATGTCATTTCACTCAGCTAATTGAAAGTGAGGGAAAATTTTTAATTTTGGAAAAGAAATGACAAGAAAGGTCCATTTGACTCACCAGTGCTTGGGCAAATTGAGTGTAATGCTTCCAGCAACGTTATCTCCATATTTGAGATATCCAAAGAAACCAACTGAGGTGTACAAGATGGCTACGATGAACATGCTCGAATTCAAAACTCCACAAAATCCACCAAAGTCATGGGGATTCTTCATGCTGTTTTCTAACGGCAATACCTGTCAAGCACAACACAAAACTTAAATATTATTGATATTAGTTATTATGAATAATTGTTTATTTTCAAATCTTCCTATTTTACCATTCCAATTCCTTCAAATGCATAGATGGCCGTTCCAAAGTACAACGGGAGTTTTCCAAGGGAAGAAAAAGCAGGTCGGGAGTCGATTGGAGGAATTTCTTGTAAGATGTAATAGAAGATGATTCCGAGCCCGGCTGCCATGCACACATTCGCAATCATTGAGACTGGGGCCAAAAGTTTGAGATTTCGAAGCCAATTGAGGAGAATCATCGGTATGAGAATAATAACCAAGTAAGTCTTCACGTTTATGTGAACATTAAATTCATTTTGCATAATCTGAAAACAATACGAATGAACTTACTTTGAAATTTTGAATAATATCTGAATAATGTTTCTTCCATTATTCTAATGTATTTTCAAATCAACTAAATATTAGGATAGATAATTTCTTATTTGTTGAACGCAATTTAAAAATTATTTTCTTTACAATGTCAACGTTCGTGGCCACGAAGAGGAAATAAACGCAGCAAAATCCAACTTGGGTGATACACAAGAACATGTTGACTAAACGCCTGAAATTTAAATTAATTTAATTTAAATTCAAATTCCAATTTCTTATTTAAAATGCCTTCACAATAGTTCATAAATGAGCTAGTGTAAAACCTGGCCGAAGTTGAGAATCGACGAAGAGACGGCGGCCCTACCCTAAAGGCTGTTTCCGCAACTTGGGCAAAGTCCATCTTTGGAACTTGAGTCCTCCGAGAAAGTTCATGGGCACATTGGACCTTTTTTTTATTTACCAAGCGTCATGTCACGGTCTGATTTCATATAGCATTAAATGGTATTAAAAAATAAATTACTCACAAGAACATTCATAGTATGAACGCAAATATATCCAATGATGAGAGTCGAAAAAGTTCCGACCCAAAGCCCTGAATTCTTAAATGCATTCGGCATCGCCAATATTCCAGTTCCAATGTTGCCTTTAAGAAGATGAATCATCGTCTCCGCATTCCTTTATTGATCAGAATAAAAGTTTAGTAACCAATAGAGCAGATAAAATATGAAAATATCAAGCTCAAATTCCTAATTCAAAAAGGATTGACAAGGATTAAAAGGCGTAAATAAAGCTTTTAGATTTGAGGATTAATTCATTAATCTTATAAGAAGATCTTTCAATGAGGTATTAAATCTTTTAAGAGCTTTAAGTGATAACTTACGAGGTCGGATGTTCGACGGATCTTTGGGAAATTGGATCATAGTGTTCGCCTGTAATTGAGTAGTCGTGGGCGGCCGTCGGCTTGGCAAGGGAAATCCCAGTTCCTTCTCGGTGGCCTTGTCTTGAAATCCGAAGATTCTGATTCTCCACTTCCGACTCCACATGGCTGAAATTTTGGCAATTAAGAAATTAAAAACCATTGGCTTTCATGGTCCTTTGCGGTTGGTAAATTTCCTAAAACATTTCCGAAGATATCGGTAGAATCACCTTTGGTTGTCGTAGTCCGCTTGGAAAAGGAGAGGCTCTGACTCCTCTCGTCGACTCATTTTCTCAAATGATAATGGATCGGGTAATTTTCCGTCTCGAAGTTGATTGTCCTCTTATCTACAATACAAAAAGATAACCCTCGTCAATTCCCAATTCACCCAAGAGGACAAACAATTATTTAACATCATAGACAAAAATAGTTAATTTCTAGCCTTTAATCTCAAAATTAAAGACAAACAAAATGTGCAATTCCTTGAAATGAATTGCGAAATGAGTCTCGAATATGATAATTAAATTGTTAATACAATGTCAATGTTTCCTTAGTTGCATAAAAAACAATTTGTTTCCTAAACTCTATTTACAATCTTCCTTTATTGCACTCAAGTCAAATCGTCGGTAAAGTCACTAAAACGTAATTAAAATTTAATACTCAAGTCAAAATAAAAATACTCTACAACTATGATTAAATAATTTTAATAATCAACGATAGTAGCATAGGATATAGTCCAACTAAAATAAATACTCCTTCCAACCTCCTAAACAAATTGAACTCCTCGCACAATTATGAATATTGATAATATTAGCCTTTTAAGTTAATTTAGCTTTTAAAAGAATCTTTCCCGTTATAAATAATTAAGTTAAATAGACTTTTCGTTCATTAACGAGAAAACAAAATAATTTGGACAGCGCCCAATCATACTTACCTCTATTTACAATGACGTCCTTTTAATCCATCAAGTTGAGATCCAATGACTCTTCCGAAATTTCTTTATGCAGAATGGGAACTGTGGAGCTTTTGACCCGAAAGGTCAGAAGGATCAATGGGGAAGAGCTGAGCGAGTCAACTCTCACTTTCACATTGAGACTTCCCTAATGTCCAAGTGAGAAGGTAAATGAAGACCCAAACCTTGGGTGGATTCACTCCCATATGGGAAGAATGAAATTGTGGACCAGGATGCGAATCTCGTGCACACCTATGCAATCTATAGAATATATATCTCCCTCGAAATATACGGGAGCAAGAGCTATGTATCTCTACTTGAATAGGATATTCTCCAGTATTGCTCCCTGTTAGGATATTTCTCTCCCTTATCTCATTACTATATTAGGTATGTATAATAATGTATAGGAAATTTCCACGTTCAGTCAGAAAAGCTGTTGAGCATAATTTACAACTACGGCGGCGTCTTAAATACAATGACTACCTAATATACTGACTTATTATGAGTTTGCCAATGATCAAATTTAGATTAACTTTATAATTTTATGTAATTTCATGCTGATATGATTCACTTTGATTTCGATTTATAATGACTACTAAATGTTTATATTATTTAATTCGTCCTTAGTAAATTAGATATTTAGAAAAGTTTAAGATTACTTCATAAATGACTAATTTCATTATATGGCTTCGTCATGAAATAAACTTAACTTTATGGGCATATTGTCTGAAATTGAAAACCCCAAAGATTAACATTAAGATAATTTTAATTTATAAGTATTTTATTTTGTCTGATAATAAACTCAATTTCTATTCAAATTAAACCTTAAATCAAATCATTTTAAGTCAAAATTTTACAGGTCTTCCGCTTGTACGTTCTCTGTGTATTCAGAATTCAGACGTGGCGATTACTTTTAAAATTTCGCGTTGTTGTTTCTCCTTTGTTTCAATTTTGTCTGAAAAAGACAAATGTTGGGAGATGAGTTTTACGCTAGTGTGAAAAGCTGTGTATTTCAATTAAACATTGACTTTGCGTGTTAATTAGCGTTTTATACTAATTTAATAAAAATGATTTACCGGTTTTACACGAGCAAGCTTAAGAATTTCCGTTGACTCAGATGGGAAATGCCCACGTCCGCTATTCATAGAGCTTTAGATCTGTTGTTGTATGTAGACATGTTGAAAGTAGACTAATTTACAATGGAGTTGATTGACTATGTTTGGATAAATTACACCAGACAAATAACCAATCAACTCCAAAGTCACAAAGTCATATTGCCCCCATGACTCACGAGAACGAGACGAGGTCTTGATGAATGTGCGTGCCTTGCAACAATGGAGGAGAGGGACACCGATTGTTTGTAAATTCCACAAGACGAAGTACGCTCTCCTCCAACGTCACAAAGTCAACTTGACCCACGAGGACAAGTAGAGGACGAGTAGATCTTCATGTCAAAGAAATCCCAATGGCGGGATTCGTACTCCGATTGTGTCACAAATTCCACAAAACGAAGAGACGCATTCCACCAGCGACACCAAGTCTGATAGCCGATGAGCAACCTGGTCGATGAGCAACCTGGGCAAGATGAGATCTTGATGATGAATGTACTTGTGACAATGAAAGAGAGGGACACTGCGCTTGTTTCGTAAATTCCACAAGACGGAGTGACGCTCTCCTCCAACGTCACGTAATCAACTGCCCCCATGACCCACGAGGGGCAGATCTTCAGGTTGAAAAAGTGACAATGGTGAAGAGCGGGAAACCAAGTCTGTTAGCTGGTCGATGAACAAAGTGGATGAGATGAGATATCGATGAATGTACTTGTGACAATGTAAGAGAGGGACACTCCGCTTGTTTCGTAAATTCCACAAGACGGAGTGACGCTCTCGTAAAAGGTCACGAAGTCACATTTCCCCCATGACCAACGTGGACGAGTAGAGGACGAATGAAGTCTTTAGGTTGAAAAGTGCCAATGGTGGAGGAGTGGAAATTCTTCGGTGTCGTAAATTCCATCAAACGAATTGCCGCCCTCCACCTGTGACACGAAGTCTGATAGCCGATAGAAGAGCAACCTGGACGAGTAGTCTTGGGGTTGAACAAAGTGACAATGGCGGAGTGCGGGGCTTCTGTTGTGTTGTACAATTCCACAAAAAGAAGAGACGCACTCCACCAGTACCACGAAGTATGAAGTCGATTAACAACGTGGACGAGTGGAAATCTTGAGGTTGAACCAAGTGGCAATTGACGTGGAACATGACTTTCGCTTGTAGTCAACTACAATAGAAAGTTGTGTTCCCCGTCCAGCACCACGAAAGGTCAGGTCAAGATAAGGCAGAAGGACGAGGAGCTTTGGAACTTCCACTGAGGAAGAATTCCAACTCTGCCTCTGGCACACAAAGCATGGCAAGATGGCGACCGGCGGCATGGTCCAGGCCATGGAACTTTGCACTTTGCACAAATGCCAAACACTGGGTCCATCTAACGCATCTCCACCATACACAAGGACGAAAGTTCATTTGAACGTAGCTGGTTGGGAAAGACGACAGACTACTGAATTGTTCGCAAACACCAACCGGACCGCACTCGCTTCTTGTAAAATTATCTAGGTATGTCAATCTCTATATTATTAGGAAGGAAATTAGATTGAAAACGTCGCTTAACCTTAGCTAAGGCTTCGGTGCCTTATTAATAATATCAAGTTATTATAACTATTAGCCCGTGTAAATTGTTTAATGAAATGTAACTTAAATCTACGTAAGAATCTACCTACGTATATTTTTAATGTCATTTTCTTTTCTTTATAGAATCAGTTTTATATAGAGTTTAATAAAGTTTTTATATTAAATATATATTTATTTTTCTGTAAAATGAGTGAAATTGTGGATAAGTGCGTTTAACTTTCAGTATTAGTAAATTAGTACTTATTAAAATACTGGATTTTTTTAGATTTTATAGACAGGTTTAAACGACTTGGTCTGCTAATTGTGAATTCGCAGGAATGCAAAAACGTTCTTTGCTGCTCGAATCTTTTCTTACAATTTTTGTTCTTTTGCGTGCAAGTGGATTAGAAATTCTCAAGGTGCCCCTCAAGTTTTAGAGTTTAGAATGCGACCATGTGGAGCGCTAGCGGCTGGATTGAAAAACCATCGATGTGCAAAGGCTGGTGGGGCTGTAAAAGCTGGCTGTGCTCTGAGAAAGCCTCTCCTCATCTTCAACATCTTCTTGGGAATCCAGCGTGATTATTCAATCAGCATTTACTCCGAGAATTAACCCCAGGTATTCATCCTCACATTTCTTATAGCTCATTTAAACCCGCGTATTGGGCAATTTTCCATAAGGACTGACGAGTCTTAGCTTTTAATCCATTGTTTTAGAAGGATGGACGTGATCAGCTCATTAGCCGGAAACCTCGACGCCGAACTCGAGATGGCCAGGGAGACTCTTAAAGGAGTTGATAGCAACATCAAGAAACTCTTCGGCAAAGACGCGTCAGAACTTAATCAATTCTCGAGGTACTAAACAATAAGTTATGGATTTAATTGGAGATTCCTAATTTATTTTCAAAGTCAATTCAATAAAAGCGAATTTATTATTTATGAAATAGTTCATGAACTCGTAGCATACTTATGGTTTATGATACTCAATGGTTTAATTAGTATTTTAATGTCAGTGGGGTTTTATAACTAAAATTATTTTCATTAAAAAAATTTAATCTGAATTTGTTGTTTTAAGAAACCGAAGAGGCGGCGAGGCTATGAAAGATGAATTTCCCCAAGAAGAAGAAGAAATGAAGTGGAAGTCAAGGGCTCGCGATGACCGTGACAGGAATCGTGATGACGAGCCTAGTGAAAAGAGACGACGTCGAGATCGGAACGCGCCAATTGTAATTGGCCCCCGACTTGGCGGATACCGAGATGAGAAGCCGAGTCGAAAAGAACCAATTGTATTTGAAACCAGACGGGTATCATGAGAAAAACTTTGTTCTTTTTTCATTTAATCTTCATTTAATTTAACATTATTGGTTCTAATTACAGCTTCAATCTCGCGTGGTGGCTTCTGGCAAAGATAAGTCCCGGGAGGAAGTTCTTGACGAACAGCGGAGTGACCAGAATGGTCGGGAAAGAAACCGACGAATGTTCGGGGCTCTGTTGGGAACCCTTCAGAAGTTCAAGCAGGACGAGTCGAAGCTGAAGGAGAAAGAAGAGAAAAGGGCCCTCATTGAGGCCAAGATTGACGAAAGTGAAAAGGTGGAGAAGGAGGAGGTTCGAAGAGAAAAGCAAAAGTTGATTCGCGACCGGAAGCTCAAAGTCACGGAGATCAAGAGACTCGAAATCAAAAGATTGCGTATTTCGGAAGTAAGAAACCAATTCTCAAATCCATTTAATTAAGATCTTAATAACCATGTTTTACTAACAATAAGTAAAATTATTTTATGTATCATTAATTAATATTTGATACTAACTATTTAATTATTAATAAATAATTAATTACTATTAAATATTTTTTAAGAAAATTCTAACTTGATGAATCTTAACTTGGAATCTTAGTTGGAGCAATGGGAGAACAAAACGAAGTATTTGGCCAACTTCATTCGCACTGAGGCTCGTCCTCACATCTTTTATATCCCGAAAGTAATGGATCCCATTACTGAATGTCGTCTCGAAGCTTCGCGCGTCCTGGTCTCAGAAATGATTGCCACGAAACGAAAGCTCGTTCTAGAGGATCTTGAGGACTATGAAGTGAGAAGTAAGCGGTATTGGGAGAACCGCGTTGACGGCAACTCCAGGAAGATCGAAATGGAGACGCTCGATATGGACGAGGAACTAGACGCGATCATGAACATCAGCCAAACCGAGTCGACTGCCGACGAGGTCAACAAGGAGGAAATTGAAGGGAAAGAGAATTTGGACATTTCGGTCAGTGAAATTGAACCAAAAGATATCGCGACTTCGCCCTCGGTTGATCCAGCTCGAGATACCGACTACACCGATTCCCAAGTGTCAGAAGAAGTGAGTTTCAAGGAGGACGCGGTTCTCGATGTCCAACTTCCCGCTACCATGTTGGTTGGTTAACACGGTTCGCTTAAGCACATTTCGAAATTACATCGAGTCTTTTAAATCCAGCATTTAGATTAAATGTTTTTTTTTACAAATCGATGGTTTGTAATATGTAAGATTTCATGTTTAATGGTCATATTACGTTGAAACGTTTTCAATATACAAGTGAACACCGAGTGTAGAGTGTACCTTTTTGTTAATAATAATAATAATAATGTATAATACTAATTAATTACAAAAACATATTTTGAATTTTTGGTTATTCTTATTTTGATTCATTTATCTCTTACCTTAAAATTATCTTTTACGACTTTGTCACTTGAAAGTCTTATACTATTATTTAATTTAATAATAAATTAATAAAACCTCATGTTCTTTCATTTCTTGACATCATGACTTTTAATCATCTGAATAAAAATACATAGCTATCTTTATTAGGTAAATACGCCGATGAAAAATCAAAGCATATTCGCTAGCATTATTCAAAGTTTCAACTCTCCCCAATATCATAGCTATACATATAAGCAAAATGGATTGTAGGGCGACTAATTGGTGCAAAAGTTTGCTTTTCAACTCAATTTCATTTGGACAGGAGAAGGAAAAGGAGAAGCAGAGGAACCACGGACACCGACATGAATTGACAAAAACTCGCTTTCGACCAGCGAAAATTTGTCAATTTATCGAGGATTGCTAATAGGCAAAGTGATTCTTATGTTTTTCAATTAACTGAACTTGAACTCTTAATTATGTTTGGTGTCAGCGACGTTTTCAAGGTTTGTTACCATTAAAACCATTCAAAATTCTCATTTTATAAAATTTGTAACTACCAATTGTACATTTAAATAAAAATGATTCACATATTTAATTTTGGTTTTGGTTTTAACATCGGTTACATTTTTTTGGTTTTAATTTTGAATTCCAGACACAAACTGTGCACTCAGTCCCAAATCTTCGGGTGATCTTGGGTACGCCGGTATTGGCCAATCGGTGTTTTGAGCTGACGAATTACTTGAAAGCATGTTGTCTCGAGGATCTGAATCAAAGTTTTCAGCCCATCGTTGACAGCATTTTCGGGCGGAATGGATTCCCTGGGTGGGGGCTTAAATTCATGACGAGGCAAGGGAACCAGAGAGACTCAGACGCTTTGCTCAAGTTCCTTAGCCCAAATGGACCTCTCATCACGGCTGCTTACAAACTCTTGGAATTCCCATTGCGTCGCTTCGAAGTTCCACTCAAAGATTTGCCAGTAAGCTTTCAATTTCCCTCTATTTTTTAAATACTATTTTATATAGTATTTATTTATTTTTCATATATACGCCTTGGAAATTGGTCTTTATAACTAATTTACTGTATTCCTTTTTTCACTTTGCAGAAGAGAATTGAAAGACAAATTACTTCTGGATTGTCAACTCCTTTTTACACTTCGAAGATTCACATGGTTGCTGACAAATACTTTCCAGTCAATTATGCAAGCGGCCTCAGTATGAGTAAGTCAATCGAAGTTAATCCTCTTTAAGACTAGATCATCAACAAAATTATTTATCATAGTAGTAGGATGAAATTTTCACAAATTCCAGATCCATTTGAATACTACTTTCTTCATTTTGCACTGCTGTATCTTGGAGCGTCGGATTCTTGCAATTACTTGATTGGATGGGGAGTTCTAACCGACTCCGTGTATTCCCTGCTCGTCGAAGAGTACCTGGCTTATTTCTTCCCTTGCGATGGCGGAGGAGTTCAGAGTGTCGAGCAATGTGTGTCTCTGTTCACCCAAAACAACATTTGTCAAACGCCGAACATTCAAAAGTATGCCAACACTACATTTGTCTTTTTATTAAAAATAAATATTATCAATTTATTAAATAGTTTATGGAAATTGATTGATTTATCAAACAAGTAGATCGAATTTGAACATGACGAGCTTCGACAGAACTTTGAGCTACACCCAGCGACCGCAGCTTTTCAAAGAAACCATGTTCAAAGACCAATTGAATGCCCAGAGAGAAATGCCGTTCACGGGATCCTCAAATGCAAATGTTCACAGAGAGATTTGGCGAAGTGAAGCCATTTTGTCCACGTTCATTGAAATCTACTTGAGCTTCGGGTGCGAGAATTCGGAAAACATTCCTGATATGGTATTTCATTCACTTTTATATTTTATCGGCAGAAGACGGGCTAATCTATAAGGCACAACTTGGTTTTTAATATGTGATAACCCTTGGATTCAAATATTATTTCCCAGGACACTGTTCTTCCAACTGTTGATTTGGTCAAAGTTGTTCGCCTCATTGTTCGACATCTTCACTACTTTCACAATTGTGTTCATAAGACTGCACTTCATCCCATGGAAGAGCTCAGACGGTGGACGATTTATTTTAATTAAATTAATAAGATTTTCTTATTTAATTTCCATAAACTAATAAATCTACTTAATGTTACAGTATTCAGTTAAAGTAATACTATATAGGTATGCACGCTACAGTAAATAGAGACTTATTTAGGATAAAGATTCTAATTTAATTAGGCATCTCTATTGTATTTAGTTATTCATTTAATTAAAGTTTACATGAAGAGTATTTATTTAAATTTTTAGAAAATTGATCCCGATCTATCAAAAGAAGCTTTATTTCTTCATCCGCTTTTCGTTCAACCGTTGGCCTCTTGATAATTCCTTCAGAATTGTCTATGAAACTTGGCTCAGCTACATTCAACCTTGGAGATATACAGACTTTGCCAAAATCAATGGGTGAGCATTGACGGTAGTTTATTTAATACATAATATTTGCTTGGCCCTATTTACCTGTGTATAATTTCTAAATATTTAATTTGCATTTCCTGGGGCTTTTCCTTATAAATTGAAGGTACAAATCCAAGGAACGCGACGAAGTTCCCATTGACGACCAATTCTACACGTTTATCATGGAGAACATTCTCTTTTACACTGTGTTGTTCAAGACGATTCTTCCAAGATTCCTCCGGAGCGATTTGTCGACCAACAAAGGCGCCCTCATGGTCTACCGAGTCATCAAGGTCTTCGGGTTCAACGAGAGTCTTCAGAGCAAACTCATGGAAATTGAGCGAAGTTTGAAAAGTGAGC
>VJMY01001504.1:0-11850 GCA_009869795.1 Neelides sp. FZ-2019 | reverse complement strand
ATTAATAAAAAAAAATTAATTTTTTTGATAAATATTTTAAGAATAGAATGTTGTCCTTGATCAATAAAAGAAAAAATTAATAAAATGGCAAGATTTTTAATTTTAAATAAAGCTAAGGACATCAGATTGCCTTCACTTTTAAATTTAATTATTAAAATAGTTAATATAATAAATATTAAACATAAACTAATTAACACTGAGATCCAAATTTTTAGATTGTATGGTTTTATGAGTGAAAGCCAGTTGTAATTCGATGGTTGTTTGTCAACTATTAATAAAAATGAAAAAAAAATTATTGAATTCAAGAAATAAAATATTTATTAAATTATTATCATTTAATGTATGATTTTTTGCATTTTCTAGTGTAAAGATACTATTTAAATAAACAGAACCGATTTTTAATGTTTCATTTTTTACGTTTGGGAAGGTTAAATTATATTTACTATTGACATCACGTTGTGGAGAGGTTTTAAATTGTTTGATTTCTAAGGTTGAAATGGAGATGACGAATTTTTCCCTCACGGATTCCACATTGGGAGAGATGATGAGTCATGATGGCCAGTGGAAAAACGTTTTGGACGTAAACCTCGTTGGAGAGAGAGAAGACTTGAAAAGACAGTGGAGTTCCAGCCAAGTAATTCAAAATTAATTATTGAGACTAAACAGAGTTGGCTTCTGTTCCCGCCATCGTGGCCTCAATTTTGTCTTATATGGATGTGAAAGTGCGGGAGTTGATATCATCGAAAGCCTTATCTATACCCAGTGTTAGCAAAAAGCCGGACAAGTCAAGTGGACAATTTAGTGCTCCCTAACAAACTCTTTAGACCAGCTTTACCTTACATTCTTATAAACTCATATATTTATCAAGTATGTTTTAAGTTTAATCATTAAAAAGTAATAATTCTAGAGGAGATTGACAAAGGGCTAACTTCATATCTAAATGTTTTGAGATGCACACAAAATTTCAACTTGTCCTGTCCAGACAAGTTGGTTTTTCCCCAACTTGTCCATTTTGGCTAGCCAGTGGCTATCCGTTGTCCGGACAACGGATAGCCAATATGGACATGTGAACACTGTCTATACCACTGGGTTAGATGATAATGTATTAGGTATAGGCATAATTTAACATTATCCTCCATACTGACCTATTCTTCTTATATAATTGTTATAATTAATTATATTGTTATAATAATTGTTATTATAAGGTAGTAGATAAAGAAAATATAGAAACTTTCAATTACCAACAATAAAATAAATAGCAGGTTAATAAATTTTGTTAAATACTTTCCTTAAATGCATTTAATTAGTCTTAAGACGGGAAAAGTTCCAAGTTAATCAATATTTTATATAAGGAATTTTCCTCAATCCGATACTTAAATAAAAAAAAATTTCCGAATAATATTTGTTAGCAGATGTTAAATCTTGTATCATGTTAAAAATTTCATTTATCGTCTCATTTTTTTTCCAAGTTATTCATGGAACATCTGTTTGTGAAATTACAGAAGGATTACAAATTTTTGCCAACTTTAGCCATATAGATTTTATTGAATTAAAATGCACCTCAATTGAACCAGTTAGATGGTTTGTAATTCCTGACATTGTAAGTACAATCAAAAATATCCAATCGCTTGATTAAAATTTCAATTACATAAGTATTTCATAAAATAAAATGCTAATATTAAAATACACAAGAAGAAATTATGTCATAGCCTCCCAGTAATAAAGAATTGTACAATTTACAATTTATTCACATCAAAGATACAATTGATCCCACAATATGAATTTACATAAGAATAATATAAGAAGATAACTTATCTGATTGTCCCCATCACGCGTTAATTGACTTTAATTAAGTAATCTTGTATGTAATTATTAGTATTAATTAAAATACTTTGTTCACTTATACTTAATAGTACAAAGATTCATTCTAAACCCTTCTTCATTTAATATCTTAATTAGATTAATTACCAGTCAAATTTTAATGGAAAATGGATTTCTTGGGAATTAGATGTTTTTAAACTTTTAATAATAAAATTATGTTCTAACTTTAAGCTTTGGATGCTTAACAAGACTAATTCAAATTTTTTGAATTGAATTAATTTTTCTGTAATTTACCCTGATCGGATTGTACCCCATAAGTGATCCTCCCCACCCAGCTCTAGGGTCAGGTCGGGGTAAAGCAAATTGGTGTTTTTCAAAAGATATTCAATTGGGTACATGTGCATTCATATACGATTTTATTCTTCAAAACTCATTTCTCTGCGATTATATCTTTGTGTTTGAGATCGTTGTCCTGTTGGAAAGTAAACTTTCTCCGTATGCCAACTTTCACCGCCGATTCTCGCATATTTTACTTTAAAATTTTGAATGTAGTTTTTTTTGGTCATTTGTCCCTTAATGATGTGTAATGTTCCGACACCGTTGTATCTCATAGTACCCCAAGCCATGACAGAACCTGAAAATAATGAATAGGTATTACTTAAGTTTTACTCCTTTCTAAAAAGGGCTTAAACTCCTTGGGAGTGAGAGCTAGAATAAAGTTTATTTGGAAAAATCTCTTTCATAACGAAAAATTATTATTTATCATTGATTAAATATATATCTATTGATACTTAATTTGTAACTGAGATGTATTTACACATGGGAGTCGAATAAAATATCATTTTATTCTCTGCTCTCATTTTCAAATTCTAACAATTTCATTTTCACAATTCTCAAAGTGTTTCCTTTTCATTAATAAATCATTGATTTCCGGATTTTTTAGTTTGAAATTGAGTTTCGAGAGAAATTCTTTTTAAATGAAAAGACACCTAGAAAAAGGGAAAACTATAGTAATGCCATGAAACAAAATTAAAAATGTAAACATTTACTTCCTTCATGTTTGACTTTTGTTCGAACATATTTAGGTTTAAGTGCAGTCCTTGGCTCTCTCCACACCTTTCGAGGTTTTCAGTGTCCAAATAGACAAAATTTATTTATTATTTGTCTAACCACTATATATATATATATATATATATATATATAACGCATAACGCCTATTTGCTTTACCCTGACCCATCTCTAGTATTTAGGAGGCTGACTTGAAGCTAATACAGGATTTTTAGAAGGCTATATATATCCCAGAATTAATTAATACAAGTATTATTAAATTTTAGTTTAATAAAATTTCTTGATTTAATCAAGTCGTATATATATATATATATATATATATATATATATATAATTTTCTAGAATATTCTTTCGAATTTTCGAATTTTGAATAAATTATATTTTGATTCCGATGACCCTGAAAATAAAACTAAATTCATACATAGCTCGTTATTGCATATTAATAAGGAAATGATTGATTTTAACACTCTATTATATTGTGAGCAACTTAAAAGAGAAAATTGCTCAATCATTAAACAAATCAAATTATATAATGAATCATTTAACGAAGAAAATTTTTATTATAAAAGTATGTCTCTTTTTCTATATTTAAATAATTAATAATATATAAACATGCATGACTAAATATATATATATATATATATAAAATCATACAAGATTCTTAATTCTTATAATTTAAATATATATATCATTTAATTAAATTTTAAGGTTTTAAAATTGTTAACGAATTAGAAGAAATGAAAAATTGTCCTGTGTTTTTCAATTTGAATTACATTAATCAAATGCTAAAAATAGATTGTGTTCCAAATGATGAATTAGAATATATAAATGATATAAAATCATTGAAACAGACAGAATTGCTCGAATGCATGGAATCTCAATGTTATAATAACCTTAAATACGGAATTAGAAAATTAGTAAGATATTACTAGATTATTACATACATATAAGAATAATATATTATAAATTACACTAAAAATTGTTTGGTTATTTAATTGATCTTTTTATTTAGAATAAGAAATGTATGAGATTTCAAAAAAATGGTTTAAATAATCATACTAGCACAGATGAAATAAGGTAACTACCAATTACCTGAAACCCGAAGTACCAAACACCCGAACACCAGAACTAAGAAACACCCGAAATCCGAAATTTAACATTACATAACCTATCTAAGCTACCAAAGACCCGAATACCCGACATACCAATCACCCGAAAAAACACTCAAAAATCAGAAAACTAACAAACACCCGAAAAAACATTCGAAAATCAAAAACTACCAAACACCCGAAAATGCCTTATAATATAAATGTCTAACCTAACCTAACAAAATTTTATAAAACTACTAAATAAAAAGCTCTGTAAAGAAAAAAAAGCAAGTGGTTCAACAAGCAATATAATATTACCTAATCAAAAACATCCTTTTAGACATTTATATTGTAAGACATTAATAAATTTTTAGGCTTTTAGTAGTTTATTGATTTTCAGGTGTTTTTTCAGGTGTTTGGTAGTTTTTGATTTTCGGGCGTTTGGTAGATTTTGATTTTCGAGTGTTTTTTTGGGTGTTTGGTAGTTTTTGATTTTGGGTGTTTTTTCGGGTGATTGGTATGACGGGTATTCTGGTCTTTGGTAGCTTAGATAGGCTATGTAATGTCAAATTTCGGGTGTTCGGGTGTTTGGTACTTCGGGTAATTGGTAGTTACCATGAAATAATTGACAAATATTTCAATAAATCAAGTTTAATTGATGAAATATATTACAAAATTTGCCAATATGGTGGAGCATCTTACTTATCATACTTTTATTCAATTTATGAAGAAATTCTTGAAGCACGAAGTAAAAAGATTCTTAAAAAATTTATTATAAAAGTCTTAAATATTTTAATGTTTAATGATAATTTTTTTAATAATTTTTTAAACTAAGATAAATACATAAATTCAAAATAAATGAATAAGTAAATTGGTAGAAAATAAATTTTAATTATATTGATTATTATCATAAACATGAATAATTAATATTTAGAAATAGTCCAATTTGAAGCAGAACAGGTGGAAATAAAAATGTACTTTGGAAAAGATTTCTTCAAAAATAATTTATCTGAGTTAACATGTAATTATTCAGAATACTTGCCTCCGAATGGAGTATACGGAATCATAGTTCAATTTAAAAATAATTCAAAAATGGTTATTAATTATAATGGAACAAAAAATGGTAAAGTGATATTTATTAGTTAATCAATTAATAGCTATTAAAATCCAGATTTAGTTTTAATGAAATAAAAGCAAAACAGCTAACATCCAATACATTAACTCATTGCATTAAATCTAATAAAAATACAATATATAATTGGTCACAATCAAATTCTTATTTTGTCTATATAATATATACAAATTTAAGGAATTCCAAACAGATTACTAATGAGTTAGGTTAGGTTATTAATGACATTAGTGATGTCATTAGTAGTGACTGCAATAAAATATACAAGCCACCGGTATGTGCAAATTAAGGTTGAAACCCAGTACCAATTACACAGGGGATTGTATTAGTATGTGTTGACAGTGCGGCCGCACATGGTATTGATTCTTCGAGAGGTCTTTTCCAAAACTTTCACTAGATATAATAAAAAATTTTGGATTATTTTAAAGTTGTTCGCACAGGGCACTAAATTAAAATTTCAATTATTGACCGGTGCTGCAATTAATTACGACTAAATCGTTAAAAATATTTAGATTCACATAAAATATAAATGTAGACAATACCAACATAATTGCAAGTCAGTGCCTTTGGGTAAGGCGAACGAGTCTGTAGACTTGGGCCTCAAGCAAAAAGGGGCCTTTATACAATTTTTTCATATTGAAAACTTATATAAAAGAATAAAATTGATGGGCCTTTTTGGGCCTTAAAAATATTATAAAGCTGGCGCTGTTGCTAATTTAATATTTAAATGTATTAAAATGGCCACACAAATTATATTAAATTCCCACAAATCTATTATATATACAAGGTGTCATTCCCGTTATAATGTTTCACATTGAACAATGAAATTCCCAACCGTCTCACCACACATCCTTATGTCACCCCACATTGACTCCAGTCTCACCACACACCATCTCCTCTTCCCACACTGAAGCCCGTCTCCCCAAATTGCCTCCGTCTCCCATCATAGCCCCGTCTAACTCAAAATGCCCATAAAACTAAATTGACGGACGAAGGTCGTTAATGGGGCTCTAAGACTAAGACTCTAACAACCCGTTCAAATTAAAAAAAACTTTTAAAAAATCCCCCCAAAAGACCCAACTTTAAACCACCCATCGTGGTTGAAATTGGCTAAGATCTCAGTTCCAAACTGGCCGGAAGGACCCCTTTCAGGTCAACCCCAACCTTACGATCCAAAATCCATGAAAATCGGTCAAGTAGAGATAGAGAGACAATGAACTCCACCCACTGCAATTTTATATAATAGATTATTTTTGTCTGGTACTTTGAATTTATTTCGTGTGGCCTCTTTAATATATTTCTTTAATATTTAATCAATAATTTTTAGGAATTCCAAATATTAAACTAATATCACAAACGGAATATACAATTTATCTGTATGATAATATTGTATCAATTTCATGTTTCGCCTATTTATGGAATACGATGGATATGAGAATTGCGTCAAAAAAAATTAGTTTGAAAGGTTAATCAAATAAATTTCTAATACTATTTCAATTTCCATTATATATATGTAAAATATTTTAAAAAATATATGCTGAATCTTAAATGAAGGGAAATTTGATTCTTTTGCACGCCCATTTAATAACATTGGATGTGATCAAAGTTACGGAATACACATGACGTCAACTCGTGGAGATATACCAGTCAACATTAGTTATTTCTCCAACAGCACGAATTTATTAGAAGCATCAATATTTGCTAATCACGATAATTTTGTCGTTTTACGTTGCTTTTCATGTTTTCCAATATTGTGGAAATATGACAGCCATAATAAGAATTTAAGTAATATTCTTTATTGACGTGAAAATTGTATCAATCAAAAAGTTAAAATGTTAAATTTTAATTCTAATTAAAGAGACAGAACCAATCAAAGAAAAGCATATTTTTCATGAGAACGAGAAGACGTATTTTGAATCTGATGTTATTTTCACTTATAATCAAAGATTTTTTGGGAATTACATAACAAATTTTAAATGCATGGCTGAAAATTACATGAAGGAAATAAACCTAGATTTAGATTATTTGAGAGGAAATTTTATGACGAACATCACAATATCCGGTATTTTAAATATTATTCATATCAAATCTTTAGAAAATTAATGTTATAATTAATGCCAATGGAAAAATATTTAATTTGTCTATACTTATTAAAATAGAAATTGAAATTGACAGTTCATGGAAAAGAAACATTGATTATATAAAACCAAATCTTGACTGTTATTTTCCAAAAATAATTGAGTCGCTAAATCCCATCTCAAATTCAATTGAGAAAAAAATTGTTTTTTATTGCATAAACGAAAAAATATTTCCCAATATTGAAATATGTTTAACCCTAAGCAACTGCATAGTACTTTTTAACTTGAAACTGGCTAATGTAAGTTTAGATATTTATTTTTTTAAATATTAAAAATATATTGATTCTAGGAATTATTCGAATGTGCGTATTTTATAAATAGTACGCATGATAAAGGCATTAAAATACAATACAAATCTGCAGGATATTTTTTTGATGAATGCGGATTTGCTGGAGACCAAACATTTAAAAATCATTTCGTTATTTTTTCATTGCCACAATATAACAAATATTGTAATTTATGTTACCTTGCTTGTTCAATTTAATTATATATAAATATTTATTTTAATGATTTCAAAACACTTAAACTTTAGTTACACATTGGAATAAAATTGAAATTGAATACATGATGCACATTGAAATCCACGGGAGAGAATATTACACTATGGATATTACCGTTGAATGTCACTTGTCAAAATTTTATTTTTACGATTCTCCGATATACATATCACTTCTATTCAAAAACGGCACAAAAAAAAGTATTATAACAATGATAGAATAAAAATAGTTGATTTTGAACAATTGGACACGAAATTCAAGTGCAAAATTAACATTTCTTTTCACTAAAAAGGGATAGAAGTATTAGAAGCGGAAAAAGTACATGATTATGAATATAATCGTATAATAGTAAAAAGAATTATAAATTTCAAACGCGGAGAAAACATTGATAAAATATCATGCGAAGGTTTCTCGTGGATAGGAAATATTTTTGAGAAAAAACAATTAGAAATCAATTTAAAAAGTAATTAAAATGAAATATATTTTTAATTTAAAATATCTTATAGGTTACCATAATATATTGCATCTTATTACTCATTAAATGTATATAACAAAACTTATTTTGGTCTAATAGTTTATGAATTATAGAAGCTTAAATATTACAATAAAATTGTAAAACACCCCGCATAATTTAATTTTATTTATAGCCCCGATTCCACCACAGTTCAATGAATATAAAAAACAATCAACTAAATTAATATGGGATTTAGGAGATATTAATAAAAATTTATCTTGCGAGGATTTTCAAGGAGACCCGCAACCAAAACTTACATGGATTCGAAACAACCAAGTAAGTGCATTGTTTCTTTCCATTATTCTTTATTTATCAACTACGACTACATATCTTTCAAGCACTTAATTACGAATGTATTAAAATCGAACGTTATTACATACCGTATAAATCCAAATAATGGCCCAGCTTCTAATAGTAGCCCGCTTCGTATAGTGGCCCCCCAAAAATAATAATTTACATATAGTGGCCCACCTCCAATAATGGCCCAGGGGCTACTATTAGAATGTAGAATACATATAAGTAATAAATATTACATACATGAAGAACAAATGAAAGGTGCTAGTTCTGATAGCGATTAATGATATATTTTAATTTTGAATAAACAAAAATTAATTTTAAACACATTATTATTTATTCATTCAAAACTTCATTTTTATATAGTAGCCCGCTTCCAATAGTAGCCCGCATCTAATAGTAGCCCCCTCAAAAACTAAATTTTGCATATAGTGGCCCAGGGCTACTATTGAATTTATACGGTAATTTGATTATTAATACTACACATATGAAAATGTTTAACGTTATAGACATTACAAAATATTGAATTTGGCCCAATTGTATCGTCATACGAAGGAAAGTATATATGTCGAATTGAAAACGTTTTTGGAATAGCTGAAAAAAATTTTGACTTAATTATAAATGGTAAATAAATATGATATATAGTTCATATTGAGAACTATTAAATTATATATTATAGCGTGTTGAGGCTATTAAACAGTTGACATCGATTCTTATTTTTTCTCACAAATCCGAATAACCTGATTATGGTGACATTTCTTTTATATAATTTTATCTCCTAAATATTAAATAACGTCAAATACAACTAGCTATGTCTTCAAGATATTTATAGCAACTCCTCATTAATGCGACAAAGAATAGAAATACACCTCAGTATATGAAGAGAATAGACCGCACGATATAACCTACCTCCTAGACAGGTGCCTTTAATAGTATGTAGTACTTCCTAAAATAAATATATTAAAATTTCATTTCTGATTTATAAGTAAGTATTTAGTATTTGTTGTTGTTTTGTTGTTTTTACTGGACTACGCTCTTATTATGGAGGCCAATAATGAAACTTCCCAACAACTATTAATCTAAATATTTACCTGGTAATCAACGGTGGCTACTACAATGTCAACCTCAATTGATTAGTATATTCTATAAAAGAATTCTTCAAGTAGAGGATAGTTCAGCGGCAACCGAGTACTTTGACTCCTCGATGCCGCCATCTTATCTTATCCTTGGAGGTTCTCCTCATTCAAATATATTCAAAGAGAATTTAGCCAGATCAAAGTGATCAAATTAATTATATGGCAACAGTGCAGGCCATGTGACCGACCGACATGTCTGCACACACACGTCTGTGTTAGGCTGAGGTTTGTTAGAACTCCTCCCACCTCCATTCGTACATTTGATCCATAATAATGAAAGTCTGCCTTCCAAAACTGCCTATCTAACTAGGCAGATGGAACGAGAGGAAATCTCTATATTACCCATGCCCTAGACAGTCCTAGTCCCCCGATATGAGGAACGGAGAGAGTTTACCCTCACTTAAACACCAATCCGGTAGGCTCCGTGTTTAGTATTTAAAGGGAAGCTGTTGTTTTATGTTAGTACTTGTTCTTACGTATTTCGAAAATATACAAAAAGTTTTAAAAAAAGTCTATTTGAAATATCATTTCTTGTATTATTATTTAACAAAACTAATTATTAGTCTTATGATGAAGCTAAAACGGCTCAAAGGGTAAATCTTCGAGATTAAGAATGGAATGAGATTTGATAGTTTGAAACTTTATCAGAAGCAAAAAATTGGCTCAAAAATACTCACAAAAATGAAGATATTACAACAAACATGACACAATCAAGGAGGAAGTGATCAAAAATATAAATTTTTTCAAAGAATGCGAATGCTTTAACTTTTAACTAAAACTTTTGCTTAAAAGGGTCTCACAATAGGTTTCATTGTCTGAAATTTCTTCTCATCATAATCATAATTTACATGAGGTGAATATATATATGTTATATAATATCTTGTTGGCATAGTGGGTTTTACTTGAGTTGTTTTAATATTCAAGAGGTAATATAATACTTAGAAACTAAGAGAGTACTGCCGGAGGAGTTTTGGATTTGTGAGGTGCATGTATTTATCAACATAATTTATAGCCTTTCATCTTGACTGTTGTATTAGATCCAGGTGCATATAAAAAAACAATAATTATTGTTGTGTCAATTTCTTTTGTTATTTTGACTCTCACTGTCATCATCGGCGTTTTAATATTCAAATATATGAAGAAAACGCAAGAGCTTAATAGATTCCTCACAGAAGAAGAAGTGAAAGAATTTACTGAAGGAGATAAATCTTTTAATAATTATGTTTCAACCAATAAATGTTTAAAATATAATAATGCTTTCGAAGTCACAAAGGACAAGCTCATTATAGGTTTAATTTAAAAAGATTCAATTTATAAATCATACAGTAATTTTGTTGAGGTAATGTTTATGTATCAGTTAATCACTTATGCATATTATTTTAAAATCATTTTCATTAATTATGATTAAAATTATTTTGTTAGGGAAAAAAGTTCTTGGTCAAGGATTTTTTGGAATTGTAATGAAAGGTAGTGTAGAAACTAAAAGAGGGTTTGTGGAAGTTGCAATTAAAATCGTGAAATCTGGAGTTGAATTAGTTCAAGTTAAGGCGCTGCTCGATGAACTTAAATTAATGGCATCAATTGGAAAGCATGAGAATGTAGTATCTTTGATCGCGGCTTGTACTGAAAATATTCGAAATAGTAAAAAAAAAATAAATTAGCAGCTACATTTTTTTATATTATATATTAATATACTAAGCATGTTTTAACATTAGATGAAGTTTACGTGGCTGTTGAATTTTGTAACGGGGGAAGTTTGATTGAAAAGCTGAGAAATATTGATCTTTCAACTTCATCAGACAGACATAACGATTATGTCAACACACCTACGTATCTTAAGTTAGCTTCAATATTTATTAAATATATAATTACATGTATATAGCATATTTTATATTAGTATATATTGTGTCGAAATTCTAACAAGGTCTCTTAAGCACGAGTACAGTTGCATACATGAGCTCAAAATATTTAAATAATTGTATTTTTAGGCAGGCTTGCCATTAATTTCTTTTTTCGATCTTTGAGAAAGGAAAGGTGAAATGCTTATGGAATATATTTTTGAAATATTTCAAATAAAAGATTTCGCCATCTAGAGTCAATACACCAAGCATTTCAATACTCAAAGTACTTTTAATTTAGTAAAAAAATACAATTAATTTTTTAGT
>VJMY01001503.1:0-11859 GCA_009869795.1 Neelides sp. FZ-2019 | reverse complement strand
AAAGATATTTCGGTTTTTACAAAAATATTCATGCGTAAATAAAAATATACAATCTTTATAAATTATAATAGAATTAATGAATGAATTTTTAATTTAATTTAATTTTTATAGTTCCAGATGAAGAAGTAAAAATCGTTTATATAGCTTGCGGTCAATATTCATCGTTTGCAATATCTAATATTGGAGAAGTACTTAATTAATATTATGTATCTAAATATTATGTATATGTACCTACTTAAATTAAGCAGTATTGAGCAATAAGCAATACAATTTTATTATAAAATAAATAATATCTTGACAAAAAATGTTTTATTTTCAACTATTTTATTTTTTTATGAATATTTCAGATATTTTTTTGGGGCAAAGGTTATTCGATATTCTTCAACATAATCTAATCCAGCCAAACAAATTAATACACTAAAAAAAATTTGTTTAAAAAAAGAATAATATATATAATGTATAAATAAACAATTAAAAGGAATTCATGGTAAAATAAATTTTTATTTAGATATGTCATCAACCAAGCCTGAAACGTTTTCACCCGTAAAGATTAAAGTTCCTTTTGTTTTCTTTACAAAAGTAATTAATTGATCTAATTTTAATTAAAATAAATATTTCTACATTTATATATATATTATGAACGTGTTTTTTGATAATTAATTTATTATTGAATTTAATGCAATGATTTTAGGTTGTATGCGGAGCTCGACATGGATTAGCATTGACCAATGACGGAAACTTGTATGGATGGGGAGCTGGTGACTTCGGGCAAAATGTCTATAAATCTTATATCATATTCATAATTGAGAAATTTAATTTAATTCAAATAGATAAACTTTTTTAAGTTATGTAGATTTAGTAGAACTTATAGAACCAACTTATTTTTAGAGAATTTAGTAGAATGTAATATATTTTTTTGACCACAAAGGGAATTAGAAAAATTGAAAATGTAGAAATTTTAACTCCAAGTAAAATTCTCACTGATATTGGATGGATCGTGGACATTGGTGCTTCAATCCATAGCGATATCTCTGTTTGTTCGACAAGGGCAAAAGTATTCATGTGGGGGAAATGTGGATTTCAAGGTTTGTTTAATCCAGCTGAAACTCGGTTTAAAACTCTCAACGAGGTCTTGTCGACATTTTCCGATCCAAAAGTTACTTGCAATTCTATTAAAATTGATAAATTTCAACATGAAGGAATTAACTATTCTCTCAAAATGGCTTTTGATGATGATGTAAATTAGTTTTTAAATAAATCCTTTATTTATTTATAATTATTTTTAAAGGAGTAAATTTTATAACAATATTTCTTTTAAATTTTGTGTAGAAATTAAGCGACATTCATTTTTTACTTGAGGGGAAAAAAATCTTCTGCCATACACAAATACTGAAACTTCGATCAAAATATTTTGCAGATAAATTAAATACTGAAGTTAAAGTGGAAGAAGACGAACAATCGTATGAAAAGAATTAAAGTTATTATTTTTAATTTTAATTTTTAGTTGAATTTTAAAGTTTTTCACTTGATTCTTTTGAAGCACACAAGTACCTTTTTATGGATTAAATCAAAATCGATTTTACGACACATATAATGAAGACGGGAACGAGTCGAATGAGGATAAGTAAATTAATTGGGTTTTGATTTGATTTAATGGGCTGTGACAGTTAAAAAAAATTCAATTGTAATTAATTTAATGTATAATTTATAGCTTAAAAAGTAAATCTGAGATGACTTCAGAATTCACATTGAACTACAATGTTTTCAGAGCGTTTCTATATTATTTGTATACAGATGAATTTGATTTAGACCCTGTATATATCCATGGTATATATTTCATTATTTGTTATACAATAATGGAATTTAATTAATTAAAAAGTTTGATATAATGAATAATTGACAATTTTAATAGAAATGTTCAAAGTAGCTCATCACTATAAAGAATACGAATTAAAAAATCACTGTGAAGAAATAATTATGGAATACATCACTATTGAGAACGCTGTTCAAATCTTTGAATTGGCTATCGAGTTTAATTCATACGTAAAATTTTACTTATTTAAAAAAGAATTTTGACTAATAACATTTCTCATAAGTTATCTAAACAATTGATTGTTTATATTTAATAAAAATGTATTCAGAAATTGGAAAAACTTTCGCTCAAGTTTATGATCCCGCATAAAGCAGCAATCATGTCGTCTAAAGGTTTTAGTGAAATTGGAGCTGAAGTTGCCAAGAAATTGAAAACTCTGCTGGAATTATTAAACTCTGTGAATGAAGTAAAATAACTATTGGATTTTAGTTATAGTAAATAGTACACCAAAATATTCACCAAAAACTTATAATTGCACAATAATTTATTAACTTATTTATGAACTATGAACACTTGTCTTAACTTATTCTACATATGATTTTAAAATATTTTGATTAAAATTGCTAAATGATTTTCTTTTAACTCAACAACATATATGTCTTCACTTTAAATAAACTTCAGAAGGACGTTAAAGAGCATCTTATTCATTATGATATAATGTTTTTTTTTTTAAACATTGGGCAAACATGGAACACCGAAATTCAATATTTCTTAGAATATAAAAATTAACATTAATTACTGCATGGAGCAAGATTTTTTTAATGGAGCAACAAGGAGTCTCCATAGAGCAGCATGGGACCTCATTTTTGCATCATATGGTAACCCTAGCCATCATGGGCATGGCATCACAGTTGTGTTCCATATTTTATTAACAGGTTTAATTATTCTAAATAATGCAGTTGATCTTCGAAATTACGCAAAATCGCACCAAGAATCTGCAAAAAGGATTAAATTGTTTAATTTTTTGATTTATAATAAATTGTTGAACGTAACAATATACGACAAAATAAATACCAATTGATTGTTGAAGATTAAGTCAGAATTGAACTCGCTGTCTTTTTATCATCCTAAGTTAATTTGGTCGGACTAATTTTTTTTGTAGGAAGAAGGGGTTACGAAGTTTTTTGATTTATTTTTTTATAACAATTTTAGTTATGGAAACCAAATTTTAGCTTAACTCACTGATTGTGAAAACGAAAGAAACTATCAGGTGAATTCCGATGAAAAGTAATGGTGATTTGAAAACTGTATTAATTTTATTAACCTGCAACTTTGTAAAATAAAAATTCAACATTTCAATAGTGATCATAACACAAAATTCAATCCTGTGTATTCTCCACCAGATTCAATGCATTTGTCCCATCGGTTCACGAGCATTTGAATGCCTTGTTACCAGAAAAGTCATGTCCTTAAAGGGACCAGGGGCGGAGTGAAAAAATGATATATATGTGCGACTTGAAGCAAAAGTTCATTGAAATTGAGGAGGGAAATCTTTCCGTTCCACTTCGTCGTCAACCTGGTCGAGTTGTCAACTTGCTAAACTAATTGTTGTCAACCGTAATAGAGCATTTTAGAATAAAGCGTTAAATTAATTTCTCTCTCACAACAATTATCTTCAGTTATCTGTAAAAGTTACAAAGTGCTTGCAAATGCATTTCTATTATAAGCGTTAAATGTAATTTAAATTGTTTAAAAGAAATATGTTTGAAACGGAGTTTCAGCCTCAGCAATTCCCTATTGATATTGATATTGTAAGTTATTTATTTCTTATGAATGAGAACATTAATTATAGTCTTTTAATTATAATCATTGGTTGAATACGAATACATGTAGTTCAACTTGATTAGAGTAATTAATAGTTGACAGTTAAATACAAATACAATGAATGAAATGACAAAACAAATTAAATGGTTACAATAATAATGCCATTTTATTAATTTCAGATCGCTGAAATAATTTTCAAAAATATCCCTTATGAACAACTTAAAAAATTGCGAACTGTCTGTAAATCCTGGGGTTTTCACATTGGAAATATCCTCAGAAGAAGAAACATTTCCAATGGGTGCAAAGTTGAGTTTTCCCGTGACAGTGGCTTGAGACTCGAGAAATTCGTAAATGTATTTTCACACGGTCAGCTGCTTCACAGTTCCTTTCGTTTTGTTCATTCTAAAAGTTTCAATTTTGCAATTTGTCCAAGCGATGAAACTTTCATGGATTTTGTGAGAATCGTCGGCTCAACAACGAGAGAATTAATTTTGGATGAATATCTTGTAACAAGAGAAAAGGCAAGTGAATCGGATTATTCATTCCACCTACCATTTAGCATGGACAGAATGTACACGACATCAGAAATCAGGGAATTCGTGACCAATCGGAGCAAAAGAAAGGATTTGCCAAAAGAGAAGTTGGATCTCTTCAACTGTGTGATTTCTAATCCATCTGTTCCCAAATATCTTCATTTGAGCTTCTTGGAAACTCCAAGTGAAGAAGAAAACGAAAGTGAAGAAGAAGACGAAGAAGTAGAAAATGAAGGAGATGAAGGTGAAGAAGATGATAAGAAAGAATCAGCTGATGGTGAAAGTGAATGCGAAGAAGAAGGAGACGAAAGCCGATCAGATTCATCGAATTCCACAGAACCTGACGATGACATTGACGGGACGAATGCAGTTGACTGGCACACATTTGGAGAAATTGATGCTGGATTCTTTCGTGAATTACTTTTAACTCACTTTCCAAATCTTCGGCTTTTGTCAATTCACGATTCACTTTTCCCGTTTTTGAATTATGAACCTGTTTTTAAGGAAGATGACAAACTGAACAATTTAATTCGTTTTCATTTTCAACCAGCTATTTTGCCATTTGAGATCAACAGATTCCACACACTGTCAAAAGAATTATTGAGGATTTCAAGGAATGTCAAGAAAGTGAAAATTCAATTTGATTCAAATGGATGGATTCCACTGAAAGAAAAACACATTGCTTCCATGTTTAATAACACAAGAACTAAATTGGATTTGGCTTCTCCGGCTTTAGGGATTTTCAGCACGTTGAGATCAATTGAGGAACTGAACTTGAAAATTCCCAACTTTTCAATCAACTTTTCTACTCCTCACCTAAACGAAATTTCAGAGAATTGGAAAAAATTGAACTTGACATTGCCGAACATTAAATTCAAGAAACTTAAAATTTCAAATTCATGGTAAGAAAGTATTGTTGAATTGAAAGCACAAGTTCTAATATATAAATTTATTTCAATTAAATCATTAACATTTTACAATTTAATTTAAATGATTTTTACAAATGATTTTTAATATAGTAATTAAGTTTTTATATTTTATTATAGTTGCGGCTTTGAAGAATTGTTCGAGTTTTTCAAGTCTCGAACTTCTTTATGTGAATCCTTAGAAGTTTTGCAATTGAATTACGACGATTTTGAAGAAAGTTACCCGGGAAAAGAACAGTTTTATTTCGATATTCCACCAATTTCAGAGTTTAAATTTCTTTCGGAAATCAAAATCGCCTTTAATCAAAAACTCGACTTGACAATAACCCTCGATTTCTTCAGAACAACTTTTCCATTACTACAAAAACTCTCAATTTCACAATGCGATGTTGAAGTTTCTTCAGAGTGCTACCAAAAATGGCCAAAATTACAAAGTTTACGATTGGATCCAGTTCTAATTTCATGGGATACTCTCGATTTTAAAGATTTGTGTTCGTGCTTCACTTCAAATTTCGCAGATTTAAAAGAATTTATTCTATGCCCAATTTCATTTAACTTTCAATATATTTTGTCAAAAGAAGAATTGAACTTACTAAACTGCAAATTCCTTCTGATGTGTGATTTGTATTTCAAATGGGCTGATCAGAAATGGAAAGGAAAGTTTGACTTTTCTTACTCCAAAGGAATTAAACAGTTTTACACAGTTTACAAATCTGTTTATGAATGGACTTATGATTCATTTTATTCGATTGAAGATTTAAACCAACTAGACGATATTTATGATTTCCAATGGAATCAAATCAGTTCACTCGACCTTCGGAAATGCCCTGTGAGTATTTGTTCAAGATTGTTTTTGAAATGGGTAAGAGAATATTTTGTCAATTTGACCAAATTAGCAGTCCGGGCCAATGCTGTTGACTCATATCAGTTTAAAGATGCTGAATTTTCGACTGATTTCCTTCGCGTCATTTTGGAATGTTTTGATGGGAGTGAATTGACTGATTTGTCAATTGAATTTAATAAGCCAGTGAAGAATTTGGAGATGACTCTATTGAATATTTCGCCACAAGAATTCACAAATGCAAAAGAAGAATTTTCAGATGGAAATAAAGAACAGTGGTTGAGTGAAAACGTGGAATTTGAAAATTCGTTGAGAAATTTCCAAAGTAAGTTTAATTGCAATGTTGTAAATCTACTTGCGTTTACAATTGCTAAACTAAAATTAGTATAGTATTTTACTATAATGTTTTTATTTATTACCAATTATTTTTATTTGAGTTTTATTATTAAAGAATCAAATTTCAATTAAGTTTTTATATTTCAGAATTGAAATCTCTTCATATTATGTGGGACTTAAAAGACTTTTTGGAAAAGAAATCGGATTACTTGAAATACAATTTAGAAGAGATCAGAAGTTATTTCATTACTGACTTCGGCATGGAAATTATTTTCAGAAGAATGTTAAATTTGAGACATTTGAAATTCACCGTGACTTCCCTTGAGAAACTTAACGAGATCTGTCAATTTAAAAAGATATTTCCTGGTCATCTTGTTGAAGATGTATCTAAATTGCCCTTTTCACTGGTATGCTACTAAATCATTCTATCTAATCCTTTAAAATATTTTTTATTAATTCATTCTATATGCAAGCATTATTAATTATTATAAGTAGAAGTATCATCAGATTACATCTATTATATCTATCTAAATCTTATAAAAAGTTAATTTGTGATTTTCAGGCAAGTGAGAAAACTTCAAAAATCAAGTTCTTTACCAAGACATTTTCTGTAAGAGAAAAGCTCGAAATGTACAAAATGAAGACTCATCATCAAATTCTTCTGCATTCAAAATTACACATTCTTCCGATGAAACCTTCTATGAGAAAAAAATACTAATTTTTTAGCGATAATTTATTAATACTCAACTTTCAATTGAACTATCAATAATGGAGAAATTTAAATTTCCAATATTGAGTTGTATCAAGATTTAATGTAAAAATACAATAATTATGTTTATATGATGTTTTTTAATTATCATTTGTACTGCGTGCTTTTTATTGTATTAATATTGAGAATAATTTAAGAACACCGAAAGAGCTGAAACTTTATTGATATAAAATTAATAAAAGTTTTACAACAGTTAATAAATTGTTTGATTTCTTCATCATTCAACTATTATCAGAGTTCTCATTTTCTATTTATATAAAATAGGTGAAATCGAAATAAAAAATATTGTGCATGGCCTTTGACTTAGCTAAATAATAGTATTTAGGAACTCAGATGAAAATTGAGAAATACTCATTACATCAATTACATGCAATAATAACTAATTTAATCCATAAATAAATTTATTGGAATTTCAATTTGGGAATCAAATTATTTTTCCAAGGGAAGTGTAACTTCTCCTCACTCATTTCCTCAAAGCGCTACATATTGAATATTCAAATTAATATTTTTTTAAATTAGACTAATGTTTTTTATCCAATTAGCATATTGTTCAATTGCTATTGAAGAATAAGAATTTGCTCTATTTACGACAGGTCAGTAAATTTCATAATACATGGTTTTCAAATTTAGACCTCGAAAATATTTATAACAACAAATCAAGAATAGATTAACAATAATGTTAGTTTAAATTAATTGCTGAAACCATCAAAGTGCATTCTTTGGAAGAATAAATAAAGACGCTATCATTAACCCTTTAAAGTTCCTAGCGATGACATTTGCCCCCGCTTTGTAAGAATCTTAATTTTTAAATATGTTGCCCTCGCATATTAATCGAGGATTTTTTAATTCCTCTATTATATATATAAATATATATTTTACTTATAAGATCTTAACATTTGAAAAATATGAAAATTTGAAGGTAAAAAACACGATTTCATAATTTCAAACGTTTTGCCCATAACCGCGCATGGACCAATAGGGAACGTTCACATTATACATGACTACATGTAACTTTGCATTATATTCATATACATACATACATTTACTTCCCTAAACGTTTCTAAACCCTGGAAAAATGACCGAAAAAATTCGAGAACATTAAGGACGACAAACAAGGGAGAATCTGAAGAGAAGAGGGAAGAAGAAAAATAACCAAAACACGACTGTTATAAATTAGAATTGACGCAAGAGCCTCAAGTGAGAAATTGATGATTTGGAAAGAAACGAAAAGGAGGAAGGAGGAATAGGAAAAATAGGAAAATCATTATTATCATTAAAATGTAGAATAAAATTTATTGTATTTATAAGTATTTATTTAGTGGTTTTGTATGATGTAATTTTTCGTCAGTAAAACTAAATTTAGAATATATTCATGGATATGTTATATAATAATTACAAGGTCCATCATATTAAATGTCACACTTTCACATGTATTTCAAAAGGGAATTGTAAATATGATGGACCTTGTATAATTGATGCAAAAAATTGATCTACCTATTTTCATTAAAACAATCGTTCTCTATTATTTATTAATTTATTACGTATGACATATAATAAGAATGTAACAAAAACATCGAGTAAATAAAATTTCAATATAGTATACAAATATTAATACATTGTTCATAAAAAAATAATAAATTTGCATATTTACTAAGTAAGAATTTGTAAATATTAAAAAAATGAATAAAATTATAATTTATTAGAAATTGGAACTCACAGCAAAAAAAGATATAGTAATGCAAAGTGAAACTTTTATTCAATTTTTTACTGACGTAATAAGCAAGTGCTAATATAGAAGTGTGGGTGAAAATGAAGGAAAACTAATCCTCTTAAAAGGAAATTGTACGTAAATCCAAAGTTTAACGTGAAGTCTGTGAAATTACATGATACAATGCGGATTCTTAGAATTTGCCCTCTAGGGAAACCCATTATTCATGATCATATATACTTTATATGTTAATACCTAACGACTCTACCTATAAAACCTTGACTTTGATTCTTTTCTGGTTCATTCATTCTCCTCAGCTTGAGCAAGATTTCAATTCGAAATTTATTAATTTAATTTTTATTAAACCTAAACAAAATGGAAAGTATCTTCAATGGAAAGCGCGTTCTTGTGACCGGAGGAGCTAGAGGTGAAATTCTAATATTTATACTTGATTTTAATTTATTATTATTTATTATATTAATTAATATATTTAACATTATACCTATTTATTAAATTAATTAATTAATTTGTAATTAGAACGTTCATCAAAATTTTATTGGTTATAGGGATTGGATTGGCCCTGTCAAAGAGACTTCATTCTTATGGGGCAAAAGTAGTTGCAATTGGGAGAAATCAAAGTAACCTCGACGCATTGGCAAGCGAATGCAAAGGGATTGAAGTCGCTTCTGTTGATTTGAACAATTGGGATGAGACAAAGGAAAAAGTAGAATCTCTTGGAACTTTTGATTTTCTTATTAACAATGCTGGAATTATGCCAATGGACCATTTCCTGAACATTAAACCTGAAGATTTTGATTCGTATGTTATTTTATTTGTTAACGTCAATTAAACCTTTGTAATTTGTAACATTACTTGGAATGAAATATTAATTAATTTAATAGTTAATTAAATCTAGGCATTGAAAATATTAAACACTGTTTGTTCTTTGTTGATTTAATATTATTATTTTATTTGAACAGAGTTTTCAACACAAACGTGAAGGCTTTGATTAACGTGAGCCAAGTCGTAGCTCAAAAAATGATTGATAATAAAATCTCCGGTGGGATTATAAACTTTTCTTCTATGGCTTCCAAACGGGTCATGCCAGCAGCCGGTGTTTACTGTGCAACCAAAGCGGCTGTGAATAATTTGACTAAGACCATGGCGTCGGAACTCGGAAAGCACGGGATCCGGGTGAATGCAATTGCCCCTTCAACAGTTCACACTGACATGTTGAGCGAAGGAATGGGACGAGCTGTGGAATTGGGTTTTGATCCGCAACAGTCTTTGGCCAACATGCTCGCTCGACTTCCTTTGCAAAACGTTCTCATGGACATGGATCACCTCGTGAATACAACTCTCTTTTTACTCGCTGCGAAGGAAATTACGGGACAAGTTGTTGTACAAGACAATGGATACATGGCTTCATAATTACATAATATAATTGAATAAAATTAAATAATTATATTAATACCTCTCTTCTTTAGCATTTCTGATTAACTTTTATTAAAATAAATAAATAATAATTTTAAAAAATATTATGAGTACAGTTTGTATTATTATATACGGATAGAAATGCAGTATAGGAACATGCATATATACCTACAAATATGTTGTATCGGTTCTCAGACTTTAATATTATTAACTTTAAATAAGGGAGAATTTATTGTTAGTATGGGAGATGTGTGTTTAACCCCCTAATATTGGAAAAGTTTACAATCACTAGATATTTTTATTCGATGGGATATGAATATGAATTTAATCTTTTTCGGTGCAGTGTAGAAGCTTCAAAAAATTTGTATCTTGTATTCTTAAGACTTTATGAGGGATATATGATATTCAAGTTCAAAGGAACGAGGCAAGTTTTTCTTTAAAATAATGAATGGAAAAATATAAATAAAAAATAAAAGTAAAATTTTAATCAGTTTTGGTCAATAAAGAAATATTACCACAAATTCGCTTTTTGATTTTTTAACATAATTTTAACATAACCTTTCCTCTAAACATAAGTTTAAAGGATGCAATTTACCCAAAATGATAAATTGAAATGTTAATTAAAAGCTACTATTTAATTAGATATTATTGCATTATAATAATACTACTTACAATGTAATTTGAAAATATATTTGAATTTTGAAATTAGTTCAATTGTAAATTGTGAAATTGATTCAAATTTATATGAAGCAATTTGTTAAATTCATTCAATCTAAACTATACATATAAATACATGCATATGATGGTCAAATAATAAGTTTCTTTGTCATGTATTTAAAAACCCATTTTATTATTTTTCAAATCTGCTCAGTTTGTGAGGAGTCCTCCATCAATATTCACATCTGTCCCTGTTATCATCGAAGATTTTTCAGATGAAAGAAACATGACAAGATCGGCGGTTTCATTCGTTTCAACCGGTCGTTTGATAGCGAGTCTCTCAGTACCAGCTGCTATTTGCGCTGGACTTAATTTGGAAGCAATTTGGCCAAGCATGTCTGTGTTCATACTTCCTGGACAAACGCAGTTCACACGAATTCCTCGTTCTCCAAGCTCGAGTGCCATGCTCTGTAATTTAAGTAATGTTATTAAAATTATTTTATTTAACTTCTAACTATTTTTATTTAAAAAACCAAAATCGCTAATTTTTTTCTTAAATCAATAAAAATTAAGCATACCTTTGTCAACATATTCACAGCGGCTTTAGTGCAACTGTACATTCCAAATCCATGTGAAGTAACTTTAGACAACTGTAATTTATAAATTAATGATACTTTCATTTTACATATTATTATTTGTTTTAAAACAAAATAAAATAATAATCAGCATTAAAAATAATTTCCTAAATTCCGAATTTATTTAAAATTACCACTGAAGAAACGTTCACAATTGTCGCTCCATCCTTCATATTCTTGCCAACAACTTGGCTTACGTTAATAATCGCTTTAAAGTTAACATTAAATAATCTAAAATAAAAATTGTTATTACAATTTAAAATTTAAATATAATTATAGAAAAATGTTCGATATTATTTGAATTTATTTAGTTCTTTCAACTTACAAATCAATATCTTCCTTCTTCACTTCAGTAAATTTTGAATGAATAAAAATTCCAGCAT